>JASEVX010000009.1:1140465-1181868 GCA_031761405.1 Serripes groenlandicus | reverse complement strand
TCTGATCTGGTATACCACCTAATATCTGGAAACACTTGCATTTAGTTTTGAAATTGCTTCATCCCTAATTAAACCTAGTCCCACGTTTATATACCTTTATTATCGTTTGTTATAATCAATATAAAATATTAAATTTTAAAAGCATATTTGATTAATTTCACGCTTTCCCACATAAAACAAATCTTCAGCAGAAAACATCCAGACAAATGTACATATCTATTGTACACATTGTATATTCATTGTGTTTTTTATATAGTATACCCCCCCCCCCCCCCCCCAAAAAAAAAAACCCCATAAATGTTAATAAATTAACAAATACTTGTATTTCAACATTAAGAAAGAAATAGCATAGATAAGAATTATAATGAAAGTCAGCATATATTGTTATTGTATAAGTATATAATTTATTAATTCCGAGGCTTCTTTAATGTATTTTGTTGTCTGAATTGTTATTGTGTTTACACAATTCTTAAAACATATCTAAATTTGGCTAATAATAATCAATAAGAAATAAAAGGCCAATTGGCTGGCTATCAACCTTTTATCATGAACTATTGTTATCTCTATTTGTCTTCCTGATACGTGTAAGATGTTGTCATCAATTTTTCTCAAGTCGATTCACAAAGCATAATTTTGGTTTTACTCATGTTTCTGTGTCGCATGTTCTATCATTAAGTATAGCCATTCTTCCTCCGTATTACATTCTGATTTCCTTTGCTAGATTTGTGTCAGATACCATATCAAATTCTAGGCAGATTTTTTTAAAATGTACATGGTGAATCTTTACCAATTAATGTTACATCTTTATTATAATTTTTAAAGGTGATTTCACATTCTAATCTGTCTCCCAACCCTGCTTGGTACAAAGTCATGTTTGTATTAAAATGTTAAAAATCAAGTGGAATGAAAAGCTAGCCTCCGTATGCAGGGACGACTGCTAGGTATGTATCATCAGATGCTTATTCTTATTATTCTGTGTTTAAGCATCTTTTCAGAACATATTCCTTGGTATGCCATGTTTTACGCTCGCTTGTTGATTTTTAGATCTCTATAGCAGTCGAATATATCGCTGTCATCTATTGACATTACTTCATTTCTAAACATGCCGCCGGGAGACTATGTTGTTCAACCAGACATACTATGAAACGCCGAAGTAACATGTCTGTCAAAGTTTTATCATCGTCCCCTTTTCTGAACCGACCTGCTGGCAATGTTGTTCAACAAATATGGCTTGAGAGGGAGTCAACTAATGAACATTTTGTTAAAGTTTTAAAAATCAGACCAGCACTTTCATTGCAGAGGAATTCTAAATGCCCATCATTGTCCCCTTTTCAGAATCCACCAGTTGGTCACGTATATAACAAAAACAAGAGGGCTACGAGGCCCTGGACCGCTCACCTGAGAATGTCTATTTAATACTTAATAAGAGAAGCCATGTTTTTAAAGGATCATATCATCGAACTGATTTCAACAATCTTAGTAGAGGGTCACCCAAGGAACATTTAAGAAACCAGACAAACATACTGACAAAGTTTCAAATTGCTCAAAGTAAAAGTGCGGCCTACGGAGTACTAACAATATTTTCCTTATATTTGGCCTAGTGACCTAGCTTTTAAGCCAATATGACCGATATTCGAACTTGGCCTAGATATCATTAAGATAAACATTCTGACTAAATTACGGCTTCTACAATGTTAACAAAATTGTCCTTCAATTTGGCCTATTGACCTAGTTTTTGAACAGACATGACCAATATTCGAACTTGGCCTACATATTATCAAGATAAACATTCTGATAAAGTTTCAACATGCTCAAGTTAAAAATGCAGCATCCAGAGTGTTGACCTAGATATCATTCAGACAAACATTCTGACAAAATTTAAAGCTTTTGAATCAAAACATCCGGCCTCCAGAGTGTAAACAAGATTTTCCTTCAATTCGACCTAGTGACCTACTTTTTAATTTAACATGACCCATATTCGAACTAGGCCCACATATCATCAAAACAATCATTCTGAGATTCAACATGCTCATTTTAAAAATGTGGCCTCCACAGTGCTAACACATTTCCCTTCAATTTGACTTAGTGACCTAATTGTTGACCGCAAATGGATCAGTTTGGAACTTGTCCAAGATTTGATGTTGAGGAGAGTTCTGATAAACTTACATGAAGATCGGATGCAAAATGTAGCCTGTAGAGTGTTAACAAGGCAAAAGTTGACGACAGACGAACTACGGACAAAAGACGATCACAAAAACTCACAAGCTAACAATGGCTCGAGAAAGACATGATGTAAATTTCTGTCAAATTATCTTGAAACCAGACCAGGACTTTCAAAGAAGTAGAAGCCCAAACATTGTCCCCTTTTCTGAAGCCACCAGGTGGCCATGTTAATCAACAAACAATGGCTTGAACACGGTTTGTCAGAGAGTCACCTCATGGACATTTCTGTCAAATAACCTTGAGGTTGAGAAAATAGAGAGGAGATTGTTTAAAGTGTTGGCATATTCCCTCTTTCTGATGCCACAACAGCAAACATTTTACACAGATAACCCTAGACGGACGATGGACAGAAAGTGATAAGAATAGATCGTATTGAGCTTTCGGCTCCTGTGATCTAAATATTAGTGCAAACAGTTCAAACTCAGATTATTCATAGCAATTATCCCAACCATTTATTTCATAGCTGTGTGCGGAAATATTTCGATTGTTATTCTAACAACAAAACTGAGAACAATCGGAATGCAATAGGAAAACGCCCAATGTAGGAGCCCATTTCGTTTAAGGTCTATCGTTTAGGGCTTTGTTCTCATATCAACCATTTTCAATTTCTAGTTCATGGGATGGAAAATTAAAATGAGAAAGTGCATTTTCTCTCTTCTTGTTCAAAAATAACATAACTAAATCGAAATACAACGTTAAATTTCGAGAGAAAAAAAGCGCTACTTTAAAGTTTATTTCCTACCTTAGTTTTTATCCTGTAAGTATTTATTGCAATCCGTACCTGCCCTGCGTTCGAAATAAACCGAAACGAATATTGTCTTCCGGTTAGATAGTGAGGGTGTGTGTATTTATTCGTCGGAGGAAAATTGGATAAAAATTGGATAAATATAATAAAAATAATGAATTAAAAGGCAAGTCACTTTATACCACAGAAGCTAAACGGTTTGAAGTATTTCTGCTGATTCCGAATTTTAAAATATTTTGTAACTGTTGTACAAAACGGAGGGCGTCGCCATTTATATAACATTTCTATTTATAGATCGTATGTATATTAACTATACCTCGACCTGAGTGTATCCGAGCATGAGAAATCGATCAAGTAAACAATCCACGCTGCGGGGATAGTAAAATACACTCAGTAAAATTAATAAGGATTCAAGAATTATAAACGATATAACAATGTAACCGGAATATTAAATATGAGTGACGAAACTGTAACTAAGAAACGACAATTATCATCCACCACCAGTGATGCTGACACAATCATAAATATTACTCCAATTAAGGACATTCAGGAAGAAAAAGCAACAAAAGAACAAAGAAAAAAACCAAAAAAGAAACTAAAAACAACAGACATGGCATTGGAACAAAAAATAGAAGAAATTAATACAAAATTAAGTGAAATGCTGACTCGGAAGGACAAGTCTTTTATTAAACAAATACTTGTTGACACACTAGATGAGATGAAGGACAAAATCATTGGCTCAGTGATGCATAGGGTTGAGCAATTAGAAGGTGAGATACATGACATCTCAATTCAGCAAACTAAACAAAATGAGATAATAGAAAAAATAACAGAAGAAAATGAAACATTAAAAATGGAAAATAAAACATTTATAGAAAAAATAAAAGAAGAAGAAGTGAAAAGAAAATATGCAATCAATAACCTAGAGCAATATACTCGTAGAAACAATGTCCGCATATCTGGCTTAACCTTCGACAATAAGTTCGAAACATCACAGGAAACAACAGAGGGGATCACAACTATCCTTAACGACCATATGGGTCTGAATTTATCTCCATACGACATTGATATAGCCCACAGACTGGACACATATGAAGATAAAAAGGTCAGACCTATAATAGTTAGATTTGTACAGAGGTAGGTCAAAGCTACGGTTATGAGGAATACGAGAAAGCTGAAAGGAATAGCCTTATCCATAAATGAAGATTTGACCAAGATGAACTTGGAGATAGTAGCCTCTATCAGGTTAAAGGGAAAGACAAATACATAAAGGGGTGGTCATACGAAGGCAAAATTTATGGCAAACTAAAGTCTGGTAAAACCGAAACCATAGAGCAATCAGAGTGCGCAAAATGGTTAAATCTCGATTGGCCAAAAAAATAAAATATTGCAGACTTGTGGTACACTTTTTATTTTTACCAAGTATACAGTGTGCATCGGTATTATGATATAACGCGATCAACAGTTCGTATAGTCATAAACTTAAACGTGACAATACAGATACTAAGTTTGTATACACAACGCTCTTTCATCGAAGAAAACACTAAATACACAAATATACATTTAAAGTCCGGTGAAATTGACACTGGTGTATAAGAGCGTATGAAATGCATAAAATTAACTGACAGATTATGTGTTGTGTACGTTTTCAAATTGACGAGAGTAGACAAGACTGGCAGAAGACAAGACTTAAAGACATCCTCATATTGTATATTATTAGCTCGGCTTTTTGAAAAAACGAGAGCTATTGTCATGACCCTGGCGTCGGCGGCGTCGGTAATTATAATATTATAAAAATAATTATAGCCTGATAAATTAATATAAAAGCCACATTAAAAATGTAGACATTAAACTAGTATATTACACACTATTGCATAGATTGTAAGGCATGTGTATCCCGATGCATAGTTTAATTATTTGTATAATAACAACATTATACCAACATGAGAGTGAAATAATTGTATTTAAAAGTAATACTTTATCTCTTAGTTGAGTTATATAAAAAGCAAACACTTATAGTCTATACATCAAGCTAAACGGCATATACAACATGAATATAAAATCCTTTAATTTTTATTTTACTTAATTTCGTTTTGTGAGTAAATTTTGGTTTGTAGGAGTGTCCCAAATTTGTTATTATGAGGTTTAATAGTCAATATTTAATGGGTGTATGGACAATAATGCAAATAATATAAGTTAAATAAGGGAGACAATAATGTAAAACACAATACCGAAACTAGTAATCAACAGTTATCTTTAGCAAAAATATGTATAATGTAACATGATAAATATAATAATTAATATGTGTATGTAATAGAAAACAGTCACATTGATACATGTGATAGAAAACAGTCACATTGATACATGTGATAGAAAACAGTCACATTGATACATGTGATAGAAAACAGTCACATTGATACATGTGTTAGATGTAATTTATATATATGTTGTAGATGGCTTAAAAGTTGGAACACTTATATAGGTATTTTGTTGAGACCATAGTATTTTGTTGATGTCTAAGAAGTTGGCACATTTTATATTATTTTGTTCATGTCATAAAAGCATACACATGGATACATGATTTAAATATTAAATATAAATAATGACATATTTTGTCGGAGAATATTCAGATTGATACTTGATTTATACATAAAAGCTTTGTATAAATATTATTATGTTCTTGGTTGAAATCAAATGTTCATTCATGTATAATTTAGAAATAATTGCTTATTATGTTTGGTTATAGTCATAGAATGATTTAATTATGAATGTTGATACATAGATTCTGCTTTATGTCTTAAAAAAACGGGCACATTGATACATACTGGTACATGACCTAGATATAAGTGTTTATATCTACTTTGTTTAATCTCGAAAAACCTGGTACATTGATACATTACTACGATATAAACATGGTAAATATATTTGGTTAATGTCAATGAATACGCAGATTGATACATAATGTAGATATACATAATTATATATATGTTGTTAGATATAACTGTTTAGATATACATTGTTGGTTTATTCTCGATTGTCCCACATTTTGAATTTTGGGCTAAAAATCGATGTAGGACTATCGGGAAAAAATACAGGTAAGGTGTCGGCTAATCCCTGCCTGGGGCGAAGATATCACTACAGTTCGGTTCATTTAAAATTCCACTATATTGGTAACCATTTTTTATAAAACAGTATGTTACGAATTTATCAGAAAAAAGCTCTTGTTTGGTCCTCTTTTTGATATAACAGGAATAAGGAAAATATCAAATTATTTAGAAAAACATATGTTTATTCAAATTAGGTAATTGAACTATTGTTTATAATACATACATTCAAATAACTAATAACAAATTAAACACATCATATAATCACATCGTCTGATCTGGGTTTTCACTGTTTTCAATTTTGTTGAATATTTACTCAGTTTATAAATGGTTACATATGTAGACCAGTCCGCATACTCAATTGCGCTAATGGACCCGTCACGCAGGCGTTCCTTTAGGGATGCTAGTCGCGTGTCAATGTTTTAATATTTCCTTCTCTTGGTTTGTCTTTTACCTCCTGTAGCATACTGAACTACCTTGATACATGGAAATGATTCAACTTCCTGGATAGTTCTAAGGATGGAAAATATGTTCGGATGTGAATGCTGAACAGCTTTCTTCAACATGCTATGCCAGCCTTCTACATTGTTTGTCGTCCTTGGACCATGGGTATTGAACTGATTCCAAATCTGTTTGTCGCTCTCAATCCAATTCTCAGTTACATAGTCTGTGAATGTTTCAACTGCTGCAGGAAGCTCTAAAGTAGCAATGTCAGTGAGTGCTTCGAACCACACGTCTTCAACTGAGTTGACTGGTACAAGTGGTAAAACTGCTGCTCGTCTGACCAGGCGATGAATGTCTTCGTTTGTCCTGTAATCGTTGGCCAAGCCCGAAGACTGTACCTTCCTCCAGATACACTGTGTGTAGTGGAAGAAGCATGCCTTCACGTCCGTCGTCTGGAAGACTCGTAGAGCAGCTTTTCTTGGAGCGAGTTCGTGGTCCATGAACAGGATGACGGGTTTCAACTCGAGTCCAAAACGGTTACATTCTCTATCCAGTGCATTAAACAGTCTCAGATAAGTTTCTTCCGACTTTCCTGGTAGGAAAGCAAACATCAGAGGATACATCTGTCCGTCTATAAAACAATGCCATGTGTATAACTGGTAGAACAGTCCCGGGCATGTGTAGAAGGTACCGTCAGCATAGATTGTTCTGGCGTTGCATAGGTGCTCCAGGTTTGTCTGCGTAGCGAACACGAGCATTCGGTTTTCTTCACCTTCGTCTATAAGCAGAAACTGCTCACCAGCTGACGTCTCTGTCCACTCCCCTTCCAGGCGTATGTCTTGTCTTCTTTTCGGAAGTACTGGTCTGTCTTTGCTTCGCTCACGATAAAGTTGAGACTTACATCCTTCAAAAGTCTTGATTCTTTTTACCAATTCAACAGATGGTTCATTCCAATCCCGATTTTTGAGAGCTGATACCTCTTCTTTGTAAATTGTTGGAATAGGCGTTGTTTCTTTTCGACACCGTTTTCGCATCTTCTGCATCACATCGTCTGTTTCTATATGGAAATTGTCAGGCTCGTGGATATGGTTAGCGTTATGTCTGACGAGAATACCTTCTCTGGTTGTTACTCGTGATGGACAGGCACGGTTAGAACAAGTCCAGTACACCCTCTCTTCCCGTCGGCTCTTAATAACAAATGTGTGGCCATCAATAACCAGACTCATTTCGCCGCGCTGGTTCTTCACAAAATCTAGTTTTACTTGGGCGTTAGCCATGTTTTCAGTATGATGTAAAAACAATAATGATACTTTTGCCCAAAATTTTCAATTCAAGAAATGCATCAACAGTTTGTTCATTTATAATTAAGAGCATATAATTATATAATTTTCTTTAATTTAATTGAATGTTTGTGCAAACAGTTTAGAAAGAAATAAAACAAAAGATCAAATATGACATATAAGTGTGTTTTTTTTTGCAAACAAATGAAATTAATAAAGATCAAATAGTAAAGAAACCGCAATGAAACAAAGGTGAAAATACTGTGAAATTTACTATGTTTGTAGTGGAATAGGCATAAACTTAATTGAATGTTTGTGCAAACAGTAAAGAAACCGCAAATTTACTATGTTTGTAGTGGAATAGGCATAATAACAGGACTGTATTCTCACCTTTCCCTTACCTCTCTTTACCGCTCGTTATCCCACCGCACTAAGGGTAAATAGTAAAATCAAAATGTGGGACAATCGAGAAGACACCACATTGTTGATGTCATAAGAGGTGTTACATGGATACATACTTTCAATATACAGTTATTTTACATGTCATAGAAGGTGTACAGCTATGAATATTTACATTGACTTTGGTTATATCATTGAATATGTAAATTGATACAGGTTATATATTTTATGGATGTCATAGAAGATGCAGATTGATACATTATTTAGTGACTAATATTAATGTATATTTACTTAATGCGCAGTTTGATATGTGCATTAGATGTAAGCAGTATGTATACATTGCATTGATGTCATATAATGTATAGATTGATACATCAGACTAGAATGTTTTACATATATTTGGTTGATGACATAAAAACTTGCACCTTAATACATTATCTATTTAAAAAAAAAAACTATATAAAAAATGGCATATTTATACATGATTCAAATATAAATGATTTCACAGAAGCTAAGCATTAATTTATTAGATATAAATGTTTATATATATATGATGGTGAGGTCATAAAATATGCAGATTGAAACCTGATTTGGAAATAAATATTTTGTTCATATTTTTTTTTTCTTTTGATGTCACAGATGATGCGGATTGCTACATGGTTGATTTTTGTTTATTAAGTGAACATAAGCTTTAGTTATAGTAATATAGTTATTTAACGTCATATTTAGAAAAAGTTTGAAGTATAAGTCTTTGCTAAAAAGATAATTTTTGATGTTAGATTCTTGAAATATTGAATATTGGTAAATGCAGTCATATTTAGTGAAGTATGTTATAAGTAATATTTCAGAGAAACACTAAATGTCAACTTTATATTAAATGTGCTTTAATAATATCTTAAAAATGACAGAATGATAGAATTTTTTAAACAAGTTTATTGCTTACACATTTATGTTAAAACAGTCAAATTAATCCAAATAATTGCAACAGCAATCATGTAAATATGGTAAATATTTAGAATACATACAATTGCACTTTTATTATACAAGTAAAAACTGTTATATAATATATCCTGACAAGTATAAATGTTATATGAAGGACACTAGTTAGAAATTACAAATTACAATTACCCATGAGTATCATTTTAATAATGGCGACGTACCTCTTGTTTTGTTTAAAGGATGATAAGTTCTTTAAGGGTTTTGTTGTATATACACACTCGTGCTATTGATACCTTTCTATTCTATCTACTCTTACTTTCACTGTCAACATTTGAAAAAATCATGGTTGATTGATTGATTGGGGTTTAACGCCGTTTTTAACAATTTCTAAGTCATATCACGGCGGCCAGTTCACCTATTCATGCATTTCCTGGTTTTCTCACACCAGTACTCCACACAACAATCTTCCTAAGCAACTGGCTACTTTTCCACATAGACTTAGCCCATTGGCGGAAGACGAATGACGCATGTCGCATTGACTTTTATCAATCGTCGGAAAAAAGTTGGCCGAGCCGGGATTCGAACTCACAACCCCTGGATTGACAGCCCGCGTCGCTACCGAGAAAAATTCATGGATAGAAGTTGGTTTAATATTTTTTTTATATTGGGTGATAAATGAGTATTAATGTATGTACTTTTAATGTAAAAGGTCTCAGTGACTCATCTAAAAGAAAACAACTATTTCATTGGTTAAAATTAAATAAGTATTCTATTTGCCTTCTACAAGAAATACATTGCCAAGAACAAACTTACAATATTTGGGAAAAAGAATGGGGTGGTGATATTTTTCTAAGTGGAAATAGTAGTAACAGCACCGGGGTGGGCATCCTTGTCAACTCTGGTTTTACATACACGATTCTAGAACGTAATAATATAATAGAGGGTAGAATGCAATCTCTTAACATACTTATAAATGACAAAGAAATACTATTTCTTAATATGTATGCACCAAATAATGCAACAGACAATTATAATTTTTTAACAAAAATTGAAGACTTCGTAATAGCAAATGATAGTGAAACCATTGTAGTGGGTGGAGATTTTAACACAGTTATAAATGTAGACATTGACAAGAAGAACGGTAATATAACTAGTAATAAAAGAAATAGGGACAAAATTAATAACATATTACAAAATAATGATATAAATGATATATGGAGAATTTTAAATTCAAATATTAGATATTACACCTGGCATTCGAATACCAGGCCTACCATTTTCTGTAGACTTGATTATTTCTTGGTTTCAAGTAATTTGGTAAATATGATAATAAAATGTAAAACAACTACAGGTTTTCGTTCCGATCACTCTCTTGTTCGTTTTAATCTAATGACTGATACTCAACCTCGAGGTTTTTTACACTACTTGAACAAGATTATCAAAATAAAAGTAAACAATCTATACAAGAAATAGCTGACAAAAATAAAGATTGTAATCCAAATACATTATGGCAAATAATTAAAGGCACGATAAGAAATGAGTCTATTAAATATACTTCATTAAAAAAAAAAAAACATTAAAAAAAGAAATTGATTAAAACAATGATATAGATATTTTAGAAAAACAATTTATTGATAATCCAGATGATCAAATTTTAAAAGATAATATTAAAAATAAAAAGGATGAATTAAATCAAATAATTGAAACACAAACTAATGGAATTATTTTAAGAGCGAAAGCGAAATGAGTTGAAGGGGCCGAAAAAAATACGAAATACTTTAGTAATCTTGAGAAAAAAAAGAGCTGAAAACAAAACCATCAATAGAATTTTAAATAATAATAATACTGAAATTACAAAGTCTGATGAAATTTTAAAAGAAACAAAACAATTTTAAAAAACTTTATACAGTAAGGTAGATACAGAAAATAAAGATAATATAGACTTTTTTCCAGATGATAAAGAAAATATACTTAATGAAGATCATAAACAGTCATGTGAAGGTATCATGAATATAGATGAATGCGCTTTTGCTTTAAAACAAATGAAAAATGGAAAATCACCAGGGTCTGATGGATTAACAACTGAATTTTGTAAAATATTTTGGAACACAATTAAATATTTTTACATTAATTCTATAAATTATTCTTATGCGACTGGAATTTTAACTGACATGCAAAAACAAGGTGTAACTACTCTACTACCTAAAAAAGACAAAGATTTGACTTCTTTAAATAATTGGCGTCCGATAAGTTTATTGATCATCGACTATAAAATAACAACTAAAGCTATTGCGAACAGAATGAAAAAAGTCTTAAATAAAATTATAAATGAAAGTCAAACTGGTTTTTTGAAGGGACGCTACATAGGTGAAAACATTCGTACTATTTCTGAAGTAATTGAAAATTTAAATGATAACAATAAACCTGGCCTGATACTTTTTGCAGATTTCCAGAAAGCCTTTGATAGTATTGACCATGATTTTATTTTTAAAGTCCTTAATTATTTTAACTTTGGAACTTCTTTTATAAACTGGATAAACCTATTTTATAATGATGCACAAAGTTGTGTTATAAATAATGGTCACATGTCGGATTTTTTGAAGTTAATAGAGGAGTACGACAAGGATGTCCTCTTTCTCCTATTTGTTTATTTTAACTATTGAAATATTATACAAATCAGTTAAAAAAGATATAAATATAAAAGGTATAAATATATGCAATAGAGAGATAAAATATACTGCTTTTGCAGGTGATGCCACTTTTATGATGGATGGGTCAATGAGTACTTTTAAAAACTTAAGAAATAAAATAGATACGTTTGGTAAAATATCAGGACTTAAACTTAATTCAAATAAAACTATATGCGCTCTGGTTCTTTAAAAAATTCAAATGAGACTTTTAATACGGGAAATAAATTCAACTGGACATCAGAAAATGCATCTACTCTAGGTATCACATTCTCAAATAACAAACAAATGTATAATGAATATAATCTTATTCCCAAAATGAAAGAGTTTTGTAACTGAATTAATAAATGGAAAAAATACCAATTATCTTTAATTGGCAAAATCACAGTTATCAAAACATTTGCCTTATCTAAACTTATATATCCACTTACTGTTTTAGAAAATTCATCACTGAATATTATAAATACTATTAAAAAATAGTTGATTTGTTATGGGATAACAAACCAGACAAAATAAGTAGAAAAACAATTATACAAAACTATGACAAGGGAGGTTTGAAAATGATAGATATTGATATTTTCATCAATTCAATAAAAGCAAGCTGGGTTAAAAGAATAACGAATAACAACAGTACAGGAGATTGGAAACATATTTATTTAAGTTTGCTTGAAAGAGTAGGAGGGAGTTTTATATTTGAATGTAATATTAATACAAAAGACTTAAACAATACTTTGAAAATAAAATCAAACTTTTTACAAGATATAATACAGTCATGGTCAAAAATAAATTATAATATTAATGTTCAAAATACAATACCATTCAGATCTCTTATTAACACTAAATTAAGAGCATTTCAATACAAATACACAATGAGGATAGTTTAAATAATAACTTTTTATTTAAATGTAACATTACCAGTACAAGATTATGTGATTTCTATAATATGTTTAATGAATCAAACAAACATCTTTTTTTGGAATGTCAATGGTCCAAGAGCTTCTATTTTTATTTTTAGATGTTAAACAAATAGATATTAAATTAAATTATGCAATAGTCTCATTTGGATATATTGACCAGAGTAGCTACTCGACATTAATAAATTGCATATTGATAGTTGCCAAATATTTTATCTTTAAAAACAAATATGAAAACAATTGTCCAAGCTTTTATAATTTCAAAACATATTTAAAATATCACGAATCCATAGAAAGACTGATTGCACTTGCTAAAGACAAACTCCAAGAGCATGATAAGAAATGGAACCAGCTTCAACTTCAACTTTAATAAGTTTGATGCACTGTGATTATTTTTTTAAAAGACGGTGTTCAGTAAACTCTTTTTTTCATTTTCTTGTCTACTTCTATCTTCTTCTTCTCTTTTTCATATCTAGTCTGTCTTAATTTCTTCCAAAATTTATTTCCAAGAATACATTTATTAATTATGCGCTCATATACGAAATACTATTTGCACTGAACTCTGTAAATATATATATATGTTTGTAGCAAAATTGTATGTACTTAAAATGTATTATGGAAAACCAAAAGCGGTTATGGAAAACCATCTTTCCTTTTCTCGTTATGAGACCCTAAACCGTTTTTTGAAAAAGAAGTATAGATAACGGTATCAATTTTATTGCGGTGTGTTGAAAGATTTATAATGTTAAAATTGTTTTGAGGACATATGAAAGAGTAGCAGTATTGTTTACCATTGATATTGCACAACTAAATACGTTGTGGGAAAGGATAGCTTGATTGCTAGGAGTCATTACTCAAGTTTTTACATTTTTTTAGAATTGCGTCAAGAGTCATAGGTATTAAAGATATAGTTATTTTCCTATTAGTAATCGTTTGAAGTAGATGCATTTGATTAAACCCAAAGAAATCAAATCTGCAGCAGACGACTTAGTTTAAATGAAAGCTGAAAATATTGTGACAAATCCAGAAACTGATCATTATAAGCAATTTCCCCGTTTGCAACATTATTTTCAAAAGCCGACTGCTCCAGTTGCGTCAAAATGCAACACCAAGTGGTATATGGTATATGGTTAAAGTATGATAACATTGTTTGAAAACGGCAGGACTTCGACTAGCAGACGATGTCACCGGACTTAACACTGGCCTGACATGCAGAAATAAAAAGTGCCTGGTTTTTCAATGGCTCGGTATACGGACATACACACCAGGATAAACGTGTTAAATATGATATGTATGATGACAGTTCAAAACATAAATCAAAGCACTGAAAGTGCTGTGGGACGGTATCCATGGTATGAGTGGAAAAAGATGGTCAACTGTTCCAATGTTTTGGAAGTTACAACACAAGTCACATAATTTCAAATAATGTAAACATAAACGCAGAAATGATTACAGTTCAAACATTTATTTAAGACAGGGTTAACCTTATTTCCAGGTATCTTTAATTCAACTCTTGAACGGTAGACATAGTTTAGATAAACAAATAAATATGTGATAGGTAATGTTCAAACGCACTGAAATGCGATTTTAATGATAAAGGGTTAAGCAGACTGTAAACATATATTGTAATTTACATGATATGATTACAGTCTGCTTAACCCTTTATCACATAGACAAAATCTACAGCAGATGATTTGAAAATGAATAGGCAAAAGATATTGATAAATCTGTATTAATAAAACTAAAAGTATTGACTTGTAAGGAAAGCATTGAGGAAACTGTCGACGTTACTCATATGATCTATTGAAGATTAGACAAAATGTGTCTGTAGTGTAAAAAGGGTAAAATAGTACCTGTAGCAAAACTATTTATTATCTAGAGTATCTAAAGAATCAGGTTTGAAAACTTTATGTAAAAAGCAGAAATTGCTCTGTTTCATTGATTGCTTAATTTCCCCCAATATATTCAAAATCGTCAATTACAGTAACCATTTCCCGCTGGCAGAAGCAATTTAACGCATTTGCAGCAGTCTACATTTTAAAACAATGGGAAACAAGAGGTCCACGAGGCCCCGGATCGCTATCCTGAGAATGTGTTATTTAAGACTTAATTATAGAAGCCATGTTTTTAACGGATCATATCATCAAACTAATTTCAACACTCTTAGTAAAGGGTCACCCAAGGAACATTTGAGAAAAATATGGTCTCTAGAGTGTTAACAAGATTGTTCTCAATATAAGCCTTAGACCAAACATGACCCATATTCTTACGGAGCCTAAATATAATCAAGATAAACGTTCTGACAAAGTTTCAACATGCTCAAGCTTAAAGTGAAACTTCCAGAGTCTTAACAAGATTTTCCTTCAATTTGGATTAGTGCCCTAGTTTTTGACCCAACATAACCCACATTCGAACTTGGCATATCATCTAAACAAACTTTCTGACAAAGTTTTAAGCTGCTCAAGTTAAAAATGCGATCTCTATAGTGTTAACCAGATTTTTCTACAATTTGGCTTAGTGACCTGGTTTTTGACCGGACCGGACTCTATTCAAACCCAGAGTAGATATCATATAGGCAAATATTCTGACAAGGCTTCCAGAGTGTTAACTAGATTTTCCTTAAACTGGCATAGTGACCTAATGTTTGACCTGACATGACCTATATTCGAACTTGAAATCAGCAAGATAAACAAACTGAATAAGTTTCATGAAGATTAAATGATAATAGTGACTGCGCAGGCTGATCTTGGTCGATACATTACGCAGGGGCCATAATGTTGGTTTTCTCGCGGGACGGCTCCTATTGCTTATCTTGAGAAAAATCTCTTTTTGTCATAATGGTTTCAACTCTTTAATTTAACTAAAAATAACACTCGCGTAGAAATGGAGCTAACTTCCATGTTTAATTCTCTAGACGGTCATATAATCGACGATATCAATATCGGTGACACTGACAAACCGTGTTCAAGCTAATTTGTGTTGTTGAATAACATGGCCACCTGGTGGCTTCAGAAAAGGGGACAATGTTGGGATATATACTCCGATGAAAGTCCTGGTCTGGTTTTAAGATGATTTGACAGAAATTTCCATTAGTGTTTCTCAAGTCATTTTTTGCTCACCAGATGCACAAAGTGCTCAAGGTTTTTGTGATCATCTTTTGTCCGTCCTTCGTCGTTCTCCGTCGTCCGTACGTGATGGAATATTGGGACTCATTTTCACCTCCGTGAAGTTCATTCCCTATACCTTATTCCTTATTCAAATGTGAAGTTGGTTACTTTTTCCTTGTTCCTTATTCTCTATTTGTCTTCCTGATACGTTTAAGATATTGTCATCGGTTATTTTCAAGTCGAGCCACAAAGCATAGTTCTGGTTATTTCATTTCTCGATGAAACTGTAAGATAAGATCCTGAACAACCGGAATTGTTTCTTTATCGCGTTTGGATGTCAGACCGACATATTTAATGAGTTCATCCTACCGTTGGTAGGCTCTCATGTTTTGGCTGAATAGCTGATCTGGAACAATTTCAATACTCACAACAACTTTCTCGATTTTGTTTGTAATATTCTTCTGTAGAATCGCGTTCTGGATCCTCAAACAGCATACATGCTGGCACATTTAGGTTGATTTTCCACATTGTTTCGTTTTTGGTTTTACTCATGTTTCTGTGTTGCAGGATTGTATCATGAAGTATAGCCGTTCTTCCTTCGTATTCATTTCTGATTTCTTTTGCTAGATTTGTGTCAGATACTTATCAAATTCTAGACAGATTATATTTTTATCGTGCATGGTTGACCGTGACCGTACAAAGTACCCCTTAAGTACCCCTTAAGTATTTGTTGTCTTAATTCTTGTAATTCAGATTGAAGTTAGAGTAGTATTTCTTTATTATTTTCATTTAAGCAAGTTTCTAAAATTAAAATTTCAGATAATAGTGACTTCTCACACTTATTTCTTCCTTTGGCTCTGTAACTAGAAAATGAGATAGTCTTTCCACGTATCTCCATTAAAAGGGTTTCTAAGAAAAGTTGATCATTAATGAATAATTGTATTTGTGATATATCCATATTTATGACATAATCAGTGTCATAATTTCATCAGTTCGTTCATTAATGCAATTTATATAATCAATATCATGAGGTAATAAATTGTTGAAGTTCCATAGACCTTTTCCGTGTTTAACATCCGAAAATTGTAATTCAAGCAGAGTAATTGAATGATCAGATTTATAGCTTAAGTCGATATCACAATTCCTTAAGAATGGTTTCATGTCGCTAGATATTAAATAGAAGTCAGGCCTGCCTTTTTGGTAAATGTTTGAGCCGTTTCCACGTTTACTTTCTTGAGTTTCCCTGTAACTCTCTAAAAGTATCTACGAGATTTCTATCATTCATATTACATTGAAGTACTTTCCCTGCTTTTTTATCATGATTAAAAGATGTATAACTTGCATAGTCTAAATTTGGATGAATCCACACGGTGGTCACGTGTATACAAAAACAAGAGAGCCACGAGGCCATGGACCGCTCACTTGAGAATGAGCTATTTAAGATTTAATAAGAGAAGCCATGTTTTTAACGGATCATATCATCGAACTAATTTAAACAATCTTAGTAGAGGGTCACCCAAAGAAAATTTAAGAAACCAGACAAACATTCTGACAAAGTTTCAACTTGCTCAAAGTACAAATGCGTTCTCCGGAGTTTAAACAATATTACCCATAGATTGGCCTAGATATCATTAAGAGAAAAGTTCTGTCCAAATTGCGGCTTCTACAATGTTAAAAATGTTAAAAAAAGGGTCCTTCAATTTGGCCTATTGACCTAGTTTTTTAACAGACATGTTCAGACATGACCAATATTCGAACTAGGCCTACATATTAACAAGATAAACATTCTGATAAAGTTTCAACATGTTCAAGTTAAAAATGAAGGATCCAGAGTATTGACCTAAATATTATTCAGACAAACATTCTGACGAAATGGATCATATCATCGAAATAATTTCAACAACCTTAGTAGAGGGCACCCAAGAAACATTTGAGAAACAAGACAAACATTCTGACAAAGTTTCAACTTGCTTAAAATAAAAATGTGGCCTCCGGAGTTTTAACAATATGTTCCTTCAATTTGGCTTAGTGACCTAGGGGTTAACCCAATATGACTAATATTCGAACTTAGCATAGATATCACTAAGAGAAATATTCAGACCAAATTGCGGCTTTTACAATGTTAACAAGATTTTCCTTCAATTTTGCCTACAGACCTAGTTTTTGAACAGACATGACCAATATTCGAACTTGGCCTACGTATTATCAAGACAAACATTCTGATAAAGTTTCAACATGTTCAAGTTAAAAATGCAGCATCCAGAGTGTTGACCTAGAATTTAATTCAGACAAACATTCTGACAAAATTTAAAGCTTTTGAAGCAAAAATTCCGGCTTCCAGAGTGTAAACAAGATTTCCTTCAATTTGGCTCAGTGGCCTAGTTTTCGACCCGGCATGACCCATATTCGGACATGGCCTAGATATCATTATGAGAAACATTGTGACCACATTTTAAGCGGACTCTAGAGTGTTAACAAGATTTCCTTTAATTCGACCTAGTGACCTACATTTTAAACCGGCATGATCCATAATCGAACTTGACCTACATATCATCAAGACAAACATTCTGATAAGGTTTCAACATGCTCAAGTTAAAAATGTGGCCTCCAGAGTGTTCCCTTTAATTTGACCTAGTGACCTAGTGTTTGACCTCATATGGCTTAGTTTCGAACTGGTCCAAGACTTGATGGAGAGGAATGTTCTGAAAACTTTCATGAAGATCGGGTGCAAAATGTAGCCTGTAGATTGTTAACAAGGCAAAAGATGACGACAGCCGAACGACGTCGGACAAAAGGCGATCACAAAAACTCACCTTGAGCACTTCGTGCTCTGGTGACCAAAAAATGGCTTGAGAAACACCGAATGGAAATTTCTGTCAAATTATCTGGAAACCAGACCAGTACTTTCATAGGAGTAGAAGTGCCAACATTGTCCTCTTTTCTGAAGCCACCAGGTGGCCATGTTATTCAACAACACAAATTGGCTTGAACACGGTTTGTCAGAGAGTCACCTCATGGACATTTCTGTCAAATAACCTTGAAGCTGAGATGTAAAGAAAATATGGTTTAATGTGTTGGCATATTCCCTCATTCTGATGCCACAGCAACACAAATTGTACACAGATAACCATAGATAACCATAGACGGACGATGGACAGATAGTGATCAGAATAGATCATATTGAGCTTTCGGCTCCTGTGATCTAAAAATTAGTGCAAATAGTTCAGTTTTGATAGCAAATATCCCACCCACTTAATTCCCATTTATTTAGATATTAATGGGCTATATCATATAAACCTTTTAATATCATGTGTGCAGAAATATATCTATAGTAATTATAACCAAAATACAATGTTAAATTTCGTGAGAAAAAAGCGCTACTTTAAAGTTTATTTCCTACCTTAGTTTCTACCCTGTAAGTATGTACGTATTGCGCTCGAAATAAACCGAAACCGACACCAAAAAGCTGTTTTTGGGAAACCACCCTTCCTTTTGTCGTTATAGAACCAAACAGTTTTGTATAGAAGAATAGAACACGTTATCGATTTTGAAGCGGTGTGTTAAAATATTTATATTGTTAAAATTGTTTTGAGGACATATAAAAGAGTAACAGTACTGTTTACCATTGGTATTGAACAACTGAATACATTGTGGGAAAGGAGAGCTTGATTGCTAGGAGTCATTACTCAAGTTGTTTACCTTTTTTTCAAATTGCGCCAAGAGTCATATGTATTATAGAAATGGTTATTTTCCTATTAGTAATCGTTGAAGTAGATGCATTAAGATAAAATATCAAATAGTATGCACATGTTCCATTTCTTAGTGTTTTCTCATATTGATCGCCGTTTTAAAGATATTTCTTGTTTACATTTCCCTTACCTTCATAACGAGTTCATAACATATTAGAAACCTTATACAATAAGGGCAAACCTCCATTTGCTACACTGCAGAAAATGATCACAAGCAAAAGTAAGAAATAGCCGATCACAGTGGTGGACGAGCATAATTGCACAAGGAACACGGAAACATGCAATATCATAACTAAAACTGAAACAAAATATTATAAAATCGTGTTTAACTTCAACACACTGCCTTATGGAATGTAGTAGTCAAACATTGAATATGTACAGTACTTAAAAACCATGCCCTGTTGTGTATATTTAAATGAACTTGATGTTCTACTATATGTGTATGTCCCTATGTAATACTATACGTGTATGTAATAGTATATGCTATTTACATGCTGCTGTCGTCGTACTATATTATGTCATTGTGAAATATAACCATGAATAAAACACTTATACTGTATATTATTTTGTGGTTGTTTTCTTAATTAAAACGCACTATATATATATATATCTATATATGATGTGAAATAAAAGTACAGATTATTTATGCTTTTGGGGCCTGGCAGCCATTTGCGGGAACCTGAGTGAGGGCTCTATTAAAAGCGCTCATATGCATTGTTGAAACCGTCCTTATGTGAACCCTTATACGTATGCCAACATGATTTGACACTTTAATTCAATTTTACCCAAGAATGTAAACAGCGTGTGACCCAACATTATATACAATTGGCCCTTCTAAAAAGAATGGTGTTGTAGAATGATGTGTACAGCAATATAGCTTGATCGTCCGCATATACATTTAGATACACTATCAGCATTATATAATTCACTTATTCCTTCTATACGTAAAGTAATGCTCTTGTTCCGGCCGATTGACCTCAAAGCTGAGCAGATATTGCACAACACTGAGGAACTCATTGTGCGCTGTATACACCTTTACATGTAAATAAATGATGTCGTCTGCTACCTGTATATTGCGCAAAGGCTATAAATAACTCTACTGGTTTAATCCGCCGTCGTTTACCTATAGGCAGCGATACTTCATTTCTCATCGATCGATTTGTTTTCTTGATGGAACATGATTTATTATTAAAATGATATGGACTGTTATCAGTCTACTTTTGGCCGGTGCCTGGACTCGTCTAGGCGTATGCAGCAAACAGTTTTGTTTTTGTAAAACGAGGTTACATGTAATCGAAAAAGGAGTTCGAGATGGTATTGAACCGTAGTTTAAAAGTAAGAGTCTGGGTTTGGACAGAGGTGTTTGGCATTGTAAAGGATAGATATTCTTTATTTCTTCCAATTGTGAAGAGTACGTACATTTCATATTAAACATTACAAAAGTGAGAACACTTGTATATGTATACACACACGCACACACACACACACACACACACACACACACACACACACACACACACACACACAATCATACGAAATGACAGGACATGATTGAGGAATAAAAACCAGTATATGAATTAGCATTTGCTTTTAATGAAGACCATGATCAGTCTGTGCATTCGCACATTCTAGTCATGGTCAACATTGTTCGTTACCCATGAAACAGTATGCATATCAAAAGCAAGTCCCTACTAATGTGGTAATTTAATATAATCACTCATGATGATACAAATAAATGGATACCAACGGAATCAGGCTTAAAATATAAATCAATACTACGGATGGTTATACATTCCATACTTATAACTGTTCGCTAATATGCAAGGAGTTTCGGGTCCTCACAATGTCCAGTAAGACGCCTTTAACCTAGCATACCATACTGTCTGCAGTAGGCTCACTGGCAAGAATCCTGCCCAAACTATCAAAACGGATATATATAGACTTGAATGTGCTGGTTTCAATAAATTACCGGTAGCTTAAATGAAAATGTGTTTGTTAACAAAATAGATAAGAATATATTGACAAAAATATTACGAACTATTTTATGTCAATATTACCTCTAAAAAATCAATTCGCCAAAGTTAAATAAAGATGGAAAGTCTAGACAACCACTTAAGTTTTAATTAACACGAATTCCTGGTGCAACAAATAAAACAATAAACCAAGATACTTTTCTTTGGAGTTTCATTCGAAGCCATTTGGAACGGTGAGTAGTCCGAGCCTACCACACAAGTGAACAAAATGAGTCAATAGTGTTAGAGAATGGTAGCATACGTGTACATGTTAAGTAATTGCCGAAATAATACGCATTTAGTATACATGTTGGTTCGAATAACAGCTTATTTTTAGCTCACCAGAGCTCGAAGTGCTCAAGGTGAGTTATTGTGAACGCCTTTTGTCCGTCGTTCGTCGTCCGTCGTTCGGCGTTCGTCGTTCGTCCGTCATAAACTTTTGTCTTGTTAACACTCTACATGCTACTTTTTGAATTTGATCTTCATGAAACTTTATCAGAATATTCCTCTCCGTCAATTCTTGGACAAGTTCGATATGAGGTCAAAAACTAGGTGACTAGGTCAAATTGAAGAACAATCTTGATAACACTCTGGAGACCACATTTTAAATTTAAACATATTGAAACTTTATTAGAATGTTTGTCTTGATGATATGTAAGTCAAATTTGAATATGGGTCATATTGGGTCAGAAACTAGGTCACTAGGCCACATTGAAGGAAAATCTTGTTAACACTCTGGATACTGCATTTTTATTTTTAGCATGTTGAAACTTTATCAGAATGTTTGGCTTGATGATATGTAGGTCGAGTTTGAATATGGGTCATGTCAGGTAAAAATGTAGGTCACTATGTCAATTTGAAGGAAAATCTTGTTTACACTCTAGAGGCCGCAATCTTTGCTTCAGCAGTTTAACATTTGATCAGAATGTTTGTCTCGATGATATGTAGGTCAAGTTCGAATATGGGTCATATTGGGTCTGCTCACTATGCCAAATTGAAGGAAAAGCTTGTTAACACTCTGGATGCTGCATTTTAACTTGAGTATGTTGAAACTTTATCAGAGTGTTTGTCTTGATGATATGTAGGCCAAGACCGAATTTTGGTCATGTCTATTCAAAAACTAGGTCACTAGCCAAATTGAAGGAAAATTTTGTTAACATTGTAGAAGCCGTAATTTAGTCAGAATGTTTCTCTTAATGATATCTATATGTACGCCAAGTTCGAATATTGGTCATGTCTGTTCAAAACCTAGGTCAATAAGCCAAATTGAAAGAAAATATTGTTAACACTGTAGAAGCCGCAATGTTTGCTTCAACATCTTCAAATTTGGTTAGAATGTTTCTCTTAATGATATCTAGGCCAAGTTCAAATATGGTGGCCGCATTTGCACTCTTCTAAGATTGTTGAAATGATTTCGATGATATGATCCGTTAAAAACATGGGTTCTCTTATTAAATCTTAAATATCACATTCTCAGGTGAACGATCCAGGGCCTCATGGCCCTCTTGTTTCTACTAACCAGGATTTAAAAACCCCAACAAGCTTGACATCTTGTGTAGTTGTATTAAAGTAACTTTGAAGCAAAGTACCCCTATCTTGTCTGTTATTTGTAGGGACGGATAACCTGATATTAAGTCTATAATCTGATATAATGCGTTATACGACTTATTACCTAAGATAGTATGTAATCTGCACCAGAGGCGATCTTGGTTATGATTGTTATTTAAACAGAATAATATTAAATGTGTGACTATATCACTTGTAATTATATGTCATTTGGGGCATGAAGTCAAATATATGCGAGAAAAAAAGCTTCCAATAAGTAAAAGAAATGTTTTACAGTACGGGAGATAAGCTCGATATAACTGTTGCAAATCGCCACGCATTACTAGGCAGGTACTCGTTGTGGAATAAAAGGTATTCAGTTAGATTTTCGTCCCCCTTTAATATGTTTCTATATTCGTCATGTGTATGGTCAGTTATTGCTCGATTTATGAATTTCCGATTTATATATGGCATGAAACCATGGGCGTTTCGAGGTGAGTTTAAGAATTGTACAAACCTTTGAATGAACATGATTTTCAACATTTTAATTTCTGGAACATAGTAAAGCTGGCCAAAGAACAAAAGTTTCCTTTTGTCAATTTCGTATTCTAATGGACGCATTGCGATGGAGCTAAGAGCGACAATTGCTTTTGTTGAATACGGGAGTGATTGCATATGTTTGATGCATTAACTTTCAGCCTTTTCGAGTAAATGAAGGTGTTATTTTGTCATGTCATTCCACAATTCAGAGCAGTATATTGCCGTAGGTAGAACTATCGAATCATATAAGCGTTTGCAGGTTAAAGGATGTAGTCATTCGGTATGAACATAAATATCTGTAATACTCAAATAGGTTTTTCTAATCGTTGCATAAGCTGCAAAACAACACCATCGAGACTCAGAGATGTATTACATTATATACCTAGATGCGTGTATTTATCAGTTTCCGCAACTTTATCAGAGCCTAGGTACCAAGTTTGATTACGAGTTTGAAACTCATTTTTCGATTCGTTGAAAACTGGAATATTACTTTTATTTACGTTATAAAAATAGTGGTCCAAAATAGAATTTAGGTAACACTTATCCATCAGCCGCTCAAGTCCATTTTTAACCAATGATACTAATACCAAATTATCTGCTGTCGTAAGACAACCGAAACTGCACTAATTTTGTTTAAACAATACTAAGAAGTTGACAATGCCTTAATTAAATCATTAATACATACAAGATACAACCAACTACTGAGGACTTGACCCTGCCTGGTTCCCTGTAGTATTGGGAACCACTCGGAGGTATACCCTTGTGTTATTACACAGCTGTAAGCTGTAGATTATTTTAAATAAACCTTTGGTTTAAGCCTGTATAATATAATTGTGTCAATAGGATATTGTGAGAACCTCTGTCGAAAGCTTGTCTGTAATAAAGAAAACATGAGTAAACTTTAGAATTATTTTCCTTAGCAAAGTAAATTCTCTCACGGGATAAAATTGACATCACCAAACAGCTTAAATTCTTCTAGAATCGTCCTTGTAGTGGATGTATCGAAACTGTATGGTCCTTTTCTATGAAGTCTAGTATAATTCTTTCATACAATTTTCGTATAGTCGAACATAACAATATTGCTCGGTAGCTATTTGGGTTGGATTTGTTTTATTACCTCCCTTACATAAAACTGTAATCATACTTTGTTTCATTTTGTGTGGCGTATACGTGCCTTTAGTATGACGGATCCACCGTGCAATAGACGTTCATAATATACATTATCAGGACCACATGCTTTATTATTTTTCACACGATTTTTAATGTGTTCGACTTTCTTTTCGCCGATATTGATATCG
Source organism: Serripes groenlandicus (assembly GCA_031761405.1). Lineage (NCBI taxonomy): Eukaryota > Metazoa > Mollusca > Bivalvia > Cardiida > Cardiidae > Serripes > Serripes groenlandicus. The sequence continues at coordinate 1,156,882 of JASEVX010000009.1, read as the reverse complement.
TCGATTATTTGACCATCTAGAGAACTAAATATGGAAGTTAGCTCCATTTCTGCGCGATCGTTATTTTCAGTTATAAAACATTCGTGTTGAGAGGGGATATACAGGTCAGAAAAGTAAATTTTCCGACCAACATTTATCTCGTCAGGATCTCTGAATATTCGGGCATTGAAATTCATCGTCTCTGTTGCCCTATGTATAGATTGTATGATATTGTGATACAGGTCATCAATTTCGGAGTTGGATGAGATAGTTTCCCCTGGTAGTATTGATTCTAAAAATTGATAATCATTTTCTAAAGATTGTTTATTATTCAAAATGGATCATTGTTTCAAAGTACTCCAGTTTATTGCGTACGAATTTGAAGCGTGTATCGGTTGGTTATGACTAATGTTTGTCTTACTAATTATCTCACACAATAAAGGTCGGTGCGTACAGATGCCAATAGCACTGTCCTCAACAATACTACATTTCCATACTGAGGGAAGATCATTTTCTGCGATCACCATAAGATCTATCTATGTTTCTCTTAAAAACATTATAAGGAATGTTTCTATATTCAGATCCGGAGCATATTTGAAAATCATCTAGGGCCACTTAGTTATACCTGAGTAGTAATTCAATTAACAGCGAGCCACTATTGTTAAATGTAAAGGAAGTATCGAAACGCGTGGGAAGATCCTCAATTATGAGTATTGTTCCTTTATGCACACACTGACAAATAGCAAATGCTAAATCACACAAGCTATTGTTAAAAGTTTGAGTAGAATTATTTTTTCAAGGTAAGTACACTCGCTGTAGATATATAGTTTGACTCTCGATAAAGCCGTTATATCTCAATCCCAAGTATGTACTGACTATTAATATGTAACGGTAAGATTAAATTTTATATAGAAAGTCGCATCGATAGCTCGAACTGGACATGATGCCTGTTGCATTCCAGCTCGCAATTTCCAATGAGCCTAAAGCCATTTTATCTACGCCGGACGCACGCAATTTGTTTGCTTTATATGTTTGTTTATCCCCCGCGGCCAGAAGCTAGCTGGGATCGTCCGTAATCTTATCTGGGTATTCATCGTCTTCAACTATCGCGCTTACAATTACATTTCTGTAACGAGGGTTTCTGGAAATTAACGCCTTCGTTACTTTCGGGCCTCGACGTTCAATGTATTACGTTACTATGATTTCCGTTACGTTCGGTTTAAAACCACCGATAAAATAGTAGTTTTTGTGCGTTTATTAACGTATCGTTCAAACTCGCCGTATTCCTCATAACCCTGCGCGTATTTATTGTGGATACTTTCAAAATTTAATGTTCTATTAGTTTTAGATGTTAATGATCAACTTTTTTCTGGACTCTATTTCGATCGTTGATCATTGTTGGAATAGACATGTTGGTAAAATGTGTGTCTCTTTCAAGACTTTTGATATAACTATTGTGGTGCCATTTGCAAGAACTGCTGAGTAAAGTATGGGGGTATGATTGTATTGATTTGATGAGGAGGCGGACTGATTCACAACCCCATCAGCGGTAGTAATCTGCGGTAGTTCATTGGTAAGGTAAGTACCAGGGTCACGATGAGTGGATGGAAGTTGTTCGAGGGAGGGGTTATTTTCACTAGATGTGACGGGCTCTGGATAAGGGCCAAATTGAGTTAAGTGGTAGGTTGGGATGACCGGAATGGACTCAGGGTTAGATCCATAAAGTTGTGGGTTAAGAACAAATTCATCATCAGAAGTTGTCTCAGTGGAGTTATGCTACGAGGTGGTATGGGCATTCGACTCAGATCCATTATGCGAAAGTGTAAGTCGATTAGGGACAATTTTGTCACAGGGGATGATCTCATTGGGTGTTTGCCTAGTTTTTATATTTCGAGTAAAATCGGGGTCAGGTCCATTAGGGGCAAGGGGTTAGGGGATAGCAACACTTCTCTTATATGGATTGCTCTGGAAAGGTTTATATTCAGTTTGAATATGAAGAATACACTCGGGTTCTAATCCACTAGGGGTAGGTGACTATGCGTATACAGACTCGTAGGCCATGTCATCTCTGTGACAAGGTTTAGAGTAGGGGTAAATGTGTTTCGATGGACGATCGCTGATGGGGAAAAACGTCGCGCCATTTACAATCATTACATTTTGTCAGAATTTTACGGCATAGTTTAAGGTAAACATGTTTTCTTTCAACATTGTTATATTATTCAAATGTTTTAAAGCATCTTCCTTGCGTGAGGCAAGTTTTTTATTTTTATATTAGCGCTTATGTTTTTTACACATATTTTCCCATTTTCCACACTTTCAACGCACACTTTTAATCCAGAATGAAATAAAGTTTGTTCTTATTAACGTGAAAGCCTTCCACTGCCACATGAGAGAACAATCATTGATTTGGGTTTTCAATGACTTATGGTCTATATTGTTCATGTTTTCGGTTGCTGATTGGTTTTATTAGAAGTAAGTCCGCTTGTACAGTCTTTGCCACTGAGCCGAGTCTAGAAGACCGTTTGGAAGTATTTAGGAAGTCTCTCATGCAAGCGAAATCTGCACCCTAAGCAACAACTATAAGCGTAGGTATGTCATATGCAAGTGTGTTCGCCAGAGAGTCGCCTTGTCTGGTCCTTAGTCGTCGTTTAAGATCGCAGTCAGATTCGAGTGTGCGATACAAAAATCTGAATAGCAGATGCTACTGTTCACTCTCTCTGAATTAATTTATGTTTTCATTCTTTTAACTGCGATTCTCTCCCTCCTTATCATCCATTTCCACTGGATTTTATTTATCGAAAATATCAGATATTATCTCGTTGCTAATAGCATATTTCAAAGCTTCCTTTATTGTAGTTATCGATGACCATTAGTTTATTGACAGCTTTATAACGTAGACATGTGTCTTTGAATTCGATAAACCATATCAGTGTTGCAGCCTTTATGAACACTGGTTTAACAACCTTGTAAACTCAGTTCGTCGCATTTGCTTTGACCATAGTTAAGTTTTCCCTCAGTTATCTCACTAACCTTTTAAAATGTTAAATAACACAACAAAACATAAACATATTAAATATAGAAGCTTTTTTCACATAACAAACATACATATACATACAACAGAAATGACATGTCGTTTGAAGCCTGAATATACATAACAATATGATATCTATTAAACATTTAGGTTTTACTGTGAGAATGCTTCTGTATAATTTTACTAGAACACCTACTGGTTATAAACTGCTTTTAATTATAACCTTTACTAAAACACCTTAATACATCCGCTAATAATGGTGAAAAAGACTCTTCTGATCAACATTGCTGCATATTGTTACAAATAAAATGGTCGATCAAAATCTTCAACTTACCAGATTTTGCAATGAACTACAAGAAAAGTAAAGTGTATCTTTATAATAGTGACACGTCTATTGAAAGGGCCAGCCATTTCTTACTTGATAAGACCCCTGTGTCCTGAACATATTTTAACTTCACAAGTCATATCCTCATGCCAGGCACTGGGCTATTATTGAACTAGATGGCGGCTAAACAACCGGTCATATAAGAACAGACCCCATTGTCACCACTTGGATTCGAACCATGGACCTCCCGCTTTACGACTAGTCTATCGGTATCAGTAATAATATTTATGTTATAGTGAGTAATTACAGCATCACAAGGATCACATCCCTCTTAGCTGTCTTAGTCATCCGCGACAGCATCCTCCTCTGACGTTATGTATGTATCTGATCCCAGTGTCTCCCTCCGCATTGCCTCCGAGGTTTTCCAAATATTTACCTGGATGTCGTCTGTTTCATCGATTCTATATGTTGGAAACGGGTCATCCGTATTGTATCAGTTAAAGTTTGGTAAATATTCCGATTCGAATCAAAACGAATAATTAAGTTGTCTCCCTTGTTTCTATTTCTTCGAACACTGCAATTTGAAACATTCGTTCCGCTAAATATGGAAAGATTTCCATTGACTGACGCCGCTTTGAACAGTTTGTTGACGTTATATCACGCCGGTCTGTTCACCTAACCATGTTTTACTAGGCTTTCTCGCACCAATACATTGCATAGCTTCTTCCAATGCTACTGACTGTCTTCCTTCTGTGTGTTGAATAATTGAGTTAAACAAGATTCTTCGTGCTGACCATTTCATTGTGTATAATTACTTATAATTACTCGTCGGCCAGCAATGTAGTTGCCGTGTTAGAACACTACAGTATACTTGGTGTCGTTGAGATTGTACAATGGCCACTCCCTATCGGTGTCGATAAGTGGTCTCGCGCCAATGACCCCGTTAAGGTGCATTATTTTGAACATATGGCTTCTTAAACATATTGCTTATTACGTGGTAAGGGTTTATCCGAATACATTGTGGATATAGATTTGGATGAGTTCATTATACCACATTCAAATATCTCATTTTCGTTGCAAGATATCATTGAAAGTGTGCCACAGCCTGGGGTGTACATATTTCTTAATTCTGTCTTCTGAAAGAATGGACAAACGACGAATTTGATTTCAGGTAAAAGCAAACTGCCGAAACATATAAATTAGTAACTTTATTAAAAGTAGAAAGGGTAGCAGAGATTTGGGGGCCTCGTCAACGAAGTAAATATATCGCGAGAACTTCTCAAGTGGAATTAATTGTTACGCATGATGTCCACCGTAATGCGTTCCAGTGTTACATATCATAGCTCAAAATACAGTTTTACTGCATCATTACAGAAATTGGCTTAAGTACAACGACACGGCACCACGTGTGCTAGATAAAACTGTGGTGGAAAAGTATTCAAAGTTTTTAGTGGATAGGGTCATTTCAAAATAATCTATGTTAGACAATGTTACGATGGATATACCGATTTAGTAACTGGCGAATAGAAAATGACCATCATCAGCATTTAAAAATGACAATTCCTGAAATGTCTACGAGTCCTGTTTTTAAATGAATAATACTGTTTGGTGGAATTTTAAGAAAGTAAACATAACCACAATTTGATTTTACAATCGTTATGCCTCGATTAGGCGATACTTGACGCATAAATTCTCAACCCACTTTAAAGCAGACATGTTACTGATAACGGTCATGTTGGGCGGATCCAAATATATGTCTAGCATCGTATATTTAATACTGTGAATATATTTGGATGACTGTTCGGGCTAACTCCTTACACCCAGTACTGCACTTTATTATCTGCATTCATCGTGTCAAAGAGAATATCGGTGTGAACACTTGACCATCGAAACTGTTCTATATAGCGGGAGACCATGGTTCGATATCTACTTAATACGCCAATCAAAATTTCGTCCAAGAACAATGAGTCGTCGCTAGATTTCTTTTGAATGGTGTTTAAACCGGTTCACCAGTTTTCAGTTCTATATGAGACATTTTAGAATAAAGAAATGGAACCGACCATTTCAATTGTTGGACATATTTCAAAAGGATCAAACCACTGAGTCATGAGAATTTGTATTTTCTTTTTCGCATTCTCACTCGAAGAACCAATATAACTAATGCAATATAAATTTCGAAAAATGTATTATGAAACGTTTTCTCTTTTACTTAAATCAATGGTAATGCAATGTCAGAATTATATTAATTGTTGGTTTCAAATTGACGTTGCATATGCTGCTTCATCTTGAAATTTCGCCGTAGGTCGCTGTTCTTCATCATTAATAAGTATACCCGGGCTGAATTTTGATGTCTTTTGTACGAAAATGGCGTTACACATACCTTTGACTAAATGTTGTTTAAATCAGTAGAGAGCAGTCACGAGTCAAGACAAAGGTTATAAGAGGTATATTTATTACCTTTGCATGTTAAAAGTCATATTTAATTCATAAGCTTAAAATGAAATAGATCTTTGACATGCCAAGGATCAAGATTTGCCTCTTTCACGCGCGTGAGTATTTGTTATCGCTCTCAGAATAAAACGATATCTGACTATATATGAAAAAGAAAAAAAGGATGTAGCGCTAAGATGATGAAGAAGGAAGATATGAACTAGTGCTTTTACATCTAGGGACTAAAACCAAAACAATCACGGGCGTGGTAAGGACATTTTCAAATTACATGTTCAAACAATAATATGTCAAATGCATTTGTATTGGAACATTTCCAATATTGGCTACGCACTAGAAATTGTTTTCAATGTAATAGAATCGTTAAATGAAATACGAACATGAGACTAGTGTGGCAACTTTCCAAATTAAAGCTCTTAAGCTCCGAAAACAAATTTTGGAAAAGACATGAAAAATAGCGTTTCAAACGGTACGAATAAGCAAAATATTAACAATGTTATCCAAATGTTATTTCATGTATACAATCATTAATGTATGCTTATATGTGTATATGTGTATATATATATATATGCTTGTCTATGGGCCTAAGTACTTGCTTAAAGAATTGAAAAGAAATATCGCTTTCGTCGTACATCTTTTACTTTCGACTTGTAAACTGAATCAGTCTTCTAATGTGTTACGTCTTTACTTTTGATTTGTACAATTACTAAATCAGTGTTCAAATGTTTTACTTCGTTACTTTCCACTTGTACATTTTCTTAATCAGTGTTCAAATGTTTCACGTGTTTACTTTCCACTTGAAAACTTACTAAATCAGCATTCAAATGTTAACGTCGTACTCCCGAACAAACCAGACGATAATATGACAGTAAGTCGTGATTTAGTTTAAACTTCTGTATTTTAGTATATATTGATAACTGTTCTCACGAGAAACTACCAAATAAAACCGTCAAGTTGCATGTTTGTTAAGTCGGTTTTTGAACAATGTGCAGAGAATTACAGGATCGAGAACAGTATAAATCGTGATCAGTTTGCACGGAGGCACAGGGTAATCTGGATGTTTCGTTGAACGTAAATACCACAAATCTACAGCAGACGAGTTCGAAAACAACAAGGGCAAATATAGGCAAGCTCTATAAGTTGAAAACATTGGTCTCTCAGAACATTGTTTTTATACTACAATGTTTCAAAAGTCGTCTGCTGCAGATGTTTTCAAAGTCGTCAGCTGCAGATGTTTTTTATGTTCGTTCAAAAGGGTTAACTCCATTTCCTCGATAAAGACGATATTTGCCGCCATTGTAGAAGATGATTTTGTTTGCAAGCTTTTTTTTAACGCCGCTTTCAACAGTTTTTCAAGAATATCACGTCGTTAACCCTTTCCCACATACATCAAATCTGCAGCAGCCGACTATGAAATCATCTCGATAAAGAAAGAGATATATCTATAATTAATAATATAATTATTGAAAAAATAGTTGAAAACATTGTGCCAATAAGGAGAAATTGCTCGTTTTGAGCAATTTCTCCTTTTGTCATGATGTTTTCAAAAGTCGTCTGCTGCAGATGCGGCGTCAGAATACGTGTGCATTTTTCAAATCGGCGATTCGTTGAATTGAAAGAAAATGTAAAAAAACACTTGGACCAGTTACAAAAACAATATTTCAAAATATGTAGACCATTTTGGATGCCTCTAGAATCAGGGCTGAAGATAGGGGTAGTTTTGCATGTTCTTAAATTCTCATTTGACCATCTAGCCCTATGTTGTGGATACTCTAAAGCATCGTCCCATTGAGGCGACTCTTTAATGTAACCACATCATAGTGTTTGGTTGGACAATAAGTGAGATATTGTGGGAAAAAGAGCTGTATACTCCTCCTTATATAGACCTATGTAGAATGTTTAAAATGTTTTTCCAAAGTTTGACCGATTGACCTGGATTTCGACCCTACATAATCCAGTTTTAAATTTAATATGAACTAGATGGGATGGGTAGGAATGTTTCTGATGAACTGTCAGAAATCTTGGAAAACAATTATGGTTTTGTAAAGTTTGACCGCGGTTTTTAAGGACTTTTATAATTATTAAGTAAACATATCGAGGCCTCTTGAGTGTTCTCAAGAGGTTGTTCTGAAATTTGACTTACATGTAGTTACCTAGTTATTTACGCAGAATACAATTTCGACATTGACCAAGATTTTATGGTGATGAATTTCCATGAAAATGGGATGAAAAATGTGCACTCTGGAGTGTTCTAAATATTTATCCAAAATTAATTACATGGTGATCTAACCTTTGATTAATTGTTACCAAGTTTCACAATTGACCCAGATTAGATGATCTTTTATGATGATTACTTTGATAACTAATGCGGCCTCTAGGGTGTTCACATGTTGTGTTTTCCTAAAATTCGTCGTGATCCAGTTTCGAACGTAAATGGGATTTGATGGAATTTAATGTTTTTATGAACTCTATTATGATCTAATAAAAACTGAAGTCTCAAAAGTGATCAAAATGTTTTACTTAAATTGATCTCGTAACCTAATTCTGATCCTTAATGACCCAGTTAGTAGTTTAAATATTTGGTGAACTTTGATTCAACTTGCATATATAATATATGATAACTATGACATTTAATTGTGATATTAACCATGATATAAAGGTTATGCATACATACAGTATAGGTTCAATGGGACAATAATTTCTTGGGGAAATCTTTATGAAACTAGCCATGTTGGATAAACCTATGGTAGTTAACATTATCATATAGTTTTAGACAACTACATCCAATCATGCCTTAGATATAGCTCCGGATGGATGAACAGATGACGCCAACCCAATTTCAACGTCACAAGCACATCATTGCTATAGTTGACAAAAGGTAATATAAACAATTTTATTTCATTTAATAGAGTTTTAATAAACCAACCAACTTGAGAAGTTAATGCATGTTATTATCACACCAGTCCTTAATGGCAGTTGAGGCTTTGTTCGCATCTCCCTTGTTTGCAAAAGCATTCTCCTGAACCAAATTCTTTAATTCTTCTGGATCATTATTTGAATACCTCAAGTATTAGGGTTAGGGTTAGGGTTAGGGTTAGGGTATAGGGGTTATACGAGTTTTTCCCAAGAAGTTTTGCCCAAAGACACTCCACCTTTGATCACATGACTAAATATTCGTTTTTCAATGGTCAATGTAATTCTTTAATGGTGAAGACGGGAGTTCTTTTGCACCAATGCTCGTTGTTGGTCCGTGTCGAGTCAATTGCTCTTGAACATTGAACATTACTCCTGGACACATTGTAAGACCAATGGTGAAGATGGGAGTTCTCTAGTGCCAATGTTTATTGTTGGTCCTTATTGAGCCAATTGCTCCTGAACATTGAACATTACTTTTTGACACATTTTAAGACCAATGGTGAAGACGGGAGTTCTCTAGCAGCAATAGCGCCAATGCTCATTGTTGGTCCTTATTGAACCAATTGCTCCTGAACATTGAACATTACTCCTGGACACATTGTAAGTCAAATGGTGAAGATGGGAGTTCTCTAGCGCCAATGCTCATTGTTGGTCCTTATTGAGCCAATTGCTCCTGAACATTGAACATTACTTTTTGACACATTCTAAGACCAATGGTGAAGACGGGAGTTCTCTAGCAGCAATAGCGCCAATGCTCATTGTTGGTCCTTATTGAGCCAATTGCTCCTGAACATTGAACATTACTTTTTGACACATTCTAAGACCAATGGTGAAGACGGGAGTTCTCTAGCACCAATAGCGCCAATGCTCATTGTTGGTCCGTGTCGAGCCAAGTGCTCCTGAAACTTGAACATTATTCCTCGACACATTCTTTCAACAGAAAAAGCTTTTTAGTGAGCCTACCCATGATTTTTACTGAAGTTTAGACCCTCTAGCGCCAATAGCGCCAATGCTCATTGTTGGTCCGTGTCGAGCCAAGTGCTCCTGAACATTGAACATTACTCCTGGACACATTCTAAGACCAATGGTGAAGACAGGAGTTCTCTAGCGCCAATAGCGCCAATGCTCATGCTTGGTCCATGTCGAACCAAGTGCTCCTGAAACTTGAACATTATTCCTCGACACATTCTTTCAACAGAAAAAGCTTTTTAGTGAGCCTACCCATGATTTTAACTGAAGTTTAGACAATTTAGTGTGCTCTAACCTTTACAAAATCCCGTATCTTCCGTTTAATATCCAAAAACTATATTCATGATTAAGAGAATTATTTCTGCTTGACAGAAGTCAATATAATAAGGCAGAAACTTCAGAATATTCTGCCTAAACCTGCTGTCAAATTTTCCTTTGATTATTCATGTCTCAAATGTGTATACTTGTTAGTATGATATATTATACCTAAAGTAAGCTGATATTTTCTGAACATGTAAATATTCAGAACTTAATTTCTGTCTTTTAGATAATTAAATTAGACCCGATTTCAAATGTCATGGCCATCAGTCAATCACAAGAGTTTTGTCAAGTTCGTCAATTCGTCAACTGGTCAATTTTATTGACGAATTTACGAAAAAATAATAATCTGAAAACTTTATTTCTGTCTAAATAATAAGTGAAAATCTGGTTAGTGATACAAAACAATTCATAGGCATTTTACAGTCTTTGAATGAAAGCTATTTTGTGTTTTTCAATTTCCCATTGTATGTTGTACTAACCTAGCAGACTAAAACAATATATGTCCGTGTTCTAGAGAGCAAATGCTGTGATTGTTGCCACATTATTTCCAAATTTTGTCAACGTTCTGGATATCTGAAGAAGACATAGAATGCCATAACTCACATCCGTAAAGTGTAGACGAAATTGGTATTGTTTTCATTAGTGAACCCATTGTAATAGGGTTGACATTTCCAACATTGTTTAACTCTTTCAGCGCCGAATTGTTTAAAGTTGACTCTTCTATGTTAGAAATCGGGCGTCTCCATGTCTCATGTAATTGAACTTTTGGACTATTTTGATAACTAAAAGCCAAACAATGCTGATTTCAGGTGATACAGCTCGTTACGAGATGACTCACCTGAACTAGCATTGTTTGCAAAAACCTCAAAATTGCCTATGGCGCTGAAAGAGTTAATGCTAGTAAAGAGAACATAGAGGCCCGTCGTTTACTGACGCGGTTTCGTATTGTATGTGAGTTAGTTAAATGTTCGTTTAATATGATACTCACATGGGTCACTGTTTTGCATCTATCTAAGGTAGAGTTTTCGAGTATTACTATGGTCGTTACCAAATATGATTAGTTTACACCTGTCTGTATTGAAACTATATCCCCAGTTCTTTGCATATTCATTTGAAATAGATAATTGATGCTTGGGGCTGGTCAAGTTTGGACAAAGAAGCACAAGATCGTCTGCTAGTGTCAGATTACCACAATGTGTTATGCCAACAGTTAAACCGTATGTTGATTCAAGTATGTTTAATAAGTATTACTGTGCTTTAAACTAGTAACGAATTGTCATTTCAACGAACATCGTCCCTCAGGTTATACATATACATATACATATAGATGTGTTGAAAGCTCGTTTTAATGTAACATAATATTTGGACGATGTATAATCATGAATTATGCCAGGATACGCTACATTGCTTTAAAAAAACACGATCCTGATTTTTTTAGTATGATAATATATAAGAGGCCCGATGGGTTTGGATCGTTAACCTGATTCAGAATAAACAGATGTAAAGACGCATGGATTGTTTCAGGGCTAAGTTAAAATAAATGTAGAATTTATGGTCTGAACACAGAAAACGAAACGTTTTAATGACTCTGCCATCACATTTAGTGCATGAAAATTGTTGATACCAAGATGTACAAGTCCGTGAAGTTTGGCAAAGAGAACACTTCCATTCGTACAAATATAAATCTCAATTTGTTACCAATACTTAAGAGTAAGTTTTGATGCAATACAATCAACAAGCAACGTTACAGAGGGTGGTTGGAGCATGAATTAAGCTCGCTGAGTTCTTCTGATAACTGGTGTTATTTATATTGTACTAACAATATAAAGAAACGAGCATTCACAAAATATAATAAGGGATTGCTTTTCGAGTTTCTATTAGAATCTTCATCACAGGAGTTAGTTTTAATCATAGGACTCAGAAAACAATCATATAGACATAGAACAAATTACGAGAACATTATGTTTTTTCCTGCATATAGAAAGAGCTGAGATATTGAGCTGCAGGGGCACTTGGATTTTATTCTATAGTTAATTAAGATATGCAATAATACAATGAAACAATGAGGGAATTAATGGATAGTGGTGATGAAAAGGCGTATTTAAAAATAAAATGTTTATATTATTGTTATGTATCCCTAGAGATGAGTGAGGAATATACCGATACAAATACAAGATACAGTGTGACCATGATATTTGAAGTAAGGCCCAATGTGCATTCAATGTATCAAGAGACATTATCTAAAATACAGAAAAAAAGTTTTTAGAAAAATATTTGTTCGTCAATTCCTCAACACAATTGACAAGTTGACGAATTGACGAACTTGACGAAGCTCTTCTGAATGACAAAATGGCCATGCTATTTGAACAAGAGGCCCAAGAGGGCCAGTATCGCTCCACGGCCATAAGGCAAAAATTAAATCTCCAAACAGCCCTGCCCCCTGGTGGCCATGTTTTTTTACCAACCACCATGGCTTAAAGGAATATTGTAGAGTGTCACCCAAGGAACATTTCTGCAAAATTATTTGAAAATCGGCCATGTTTTTCAACCAATCAACATGGCTTGAAGGAGTCTGATAGAGGGTTACCCAAGGAATATTTCTACAAAATTATTTGAAAATCGACCTGACACTTTTGGAGGAGAAGATTTTTCAAGTTTTCACTATGGCCATATAAGGCAAAATAGCCCCTCCCTCTGGCGGCCATGTTTTTTGACCAATCAATATGGCTTGAAGGAATCTGATAGAGGGTCACCCAATGAACATTTCTACAAAATTATTTGAAAATCTGCTAAACGCTTTCGGAGAAGAAGATTTTTTAAGTTTTCACTATAGCCATATAAGGCAAAATAGCCCCGCCCCCTGGATGCCATTTTTTCAACCAATCAACATTTCTTGAAGGAATCGAATAAAGGGTCACCCAAGGAACATTTCTACAAAACTATTTGAAAATCGGCCTGACACTTTCGGAGAAGAATATTTTTTTAAGTTTTCACTATTTTTTTCTTTCGGTTGCCATGGAAACCAGAATTTTGAATGGATAAAAAAAAAATCAAAGAATTTAGTAGAGGACATTGAGAGGATGCTTCCTATGAAGTTTCAACCAAATTGGCCAAGTGGTTAAGGAGAAGAAGTCGTTTAAAGGAAAAAGTTAACGCACGCACGCATGCACGCACGCACGCACGCATGCGCGACGGACAATTCGCCATGACATAAGCTCGACTGGCTTTCAGCCAGTGGAGCTAAAAATGGCCCCTAATTTGTATTCAGTACGTCCAGAGCCATTATCTTAAAGACAGAAATAAAGTTTGTAGAATCATATTTGTACGTCAATTCCTCAATAAAATTGACGAGTTGAAGAATTGACGAACATGACGAAGCTCTTCTGAATGACAAGTGGCCATGCTATTTTAAAAAAAGTCCCCTTATTTGTATTCAATACGTCCAGATACAATATATAAAAGGCAGAAATAAAACGTTTAGAAAAATATTTGTTTCTACAATTTCATCAACAAAATTGACAAGTTGACGAATTGACGAACTTGACGAAGCTCTTCTGAATGACAAGTGGCCATGCTATTTGAAAAACGTCCAGCTAACATCACACTAGTTTGTCACTCGTCAATCTTAATTGACAGCAGTTCGTCACTAATCAACCTAACTTCTCGGACCTAAAAAAGTCACAGTTCATCATTCGTCAAATCGTCGACCTAACGTCACAGACCTAAACAAATGGTATGTGTTTTTTAAAATTACATAGCAATATCAATTTTAGCCAATCCATCAACGGCCATGCTGATCTGCCAAATAGTTCCTTATATAACTTTTGTTTGCGTAAACATGAGTGTATACCTTCACCAAAATGCATTAAATATATGACATACAGTGTTTTACATCCATTCTAAATGCGTATAGGATGCATTGGAAATGATTGATCTGATCAGTTCAAGTAGTTTGACCTTGTTTGAAAGTGAAAAGAGAGAGAATGTGAATCAAAGCACTGAAAGCGCTCAAAGCAAGTGGCTAACTGCGGATTACATTTGGACATGGATTTACCGATCCCAAAAGTCTAATTTGAACACTTTACAATAGCACTTTGGTATGTCCATATATTGAATGATAAAGGAGTTGAAGGAAAAATACTGTACGCACAGTATGGTAGTCTATCGATATACTCAACCTTGACATACATATGCGCGTCTGCTATCTGGATAGTTTCTGCTAAGCACACCTCCTGGTTTACAATGGATTTAAGCCGGATTTTTCTTTATGCAATTAACACATATACATGTCATATCAAAATCACAATTGCCTAACAATGATAAATATATTGAGAGTCCAATTCTACTATCGGAGCAGACATAAAATCCTGTGTTATCTACATTTTCTTCAGCGTGATATAACTGAAATATTATTAAAAGCGACTTAAAACATCATACAAACGATTTAATCAGTTTCTTAAAGTGTTTCACAATGCATAGGTGAAAAGTCTTAAATGCATTGCTTTTGAATTCATTTTAAATCCCAACATTTTGAAGGAGTTAGATGCAGTGGTGTCAAATTACCAAATGACCAAATTGCACCACTGATATAAGTAATTTATAAGACAAAAATGGAAAAAAATATTATAATATATTTTAATTTAAAAGACCGGGAATCGAAACCGGGTCTCCTACGTGAAAAACGAACGTGCTGACCAGCAATCTGACTCTGTCATTTAGACGATTTATTTTAGATGAAGTGATTAAAAGTCGATAAGCGAGCTAGCGAATTATTTATAATTGAAGCGTTTTATCTTTATAAAAAACAACTATCATCCACTTCGTTTGACATTATATACGATCTGTAACTACAAAGACATCTCTCTGAACCCGGGATGGTGTTCAGAAATGGAGAGCTGATATAGAAAGACAGATGTGAATCAATTCAAAGCCGATATTGTAAAACACTAGTCTAGATTCCAGTCTCAAAATGATGCGTCTTTTCAGATTTCGACTACTATAGCAATTGGCTCTAAAGAGCCCCTTGCTAAAAAACATTTCGTCACAGCCCGATTTTGTTTAAAATGACGATAATCATTTTCACAGAGTGAATTCTTTCTTGTCTTATACATGATCCCCCCCCCCCCCCCCCATTTTCTTTCGATTATTTTAAAGCTTAGGGGTATTTCTTTTCAATGATATAGGGTGTTCTACCTGAGAAACGCTTAGAAAGTTTAATAATTGAGGGTTCAAACTGGTCGGTCCCATTAAGTGTCAAGAAGCGTCAGGAAGCGACAATAAGCGTCAAGAAGCGACAAGAAGCGTCAAGAAGCGACAAGAAGCGTCAAGAAGCGACAAGAAGCGTCAAGAAGCGACAAGAAGCGTCAAGAAGCGACAAGAAGCGTCAAGAAGCATCAAGAAGCGACACGAGGCGTCAAGAAGCAACAAGAAGCGTTATGAAGCGACAAGAAGCGTCAAGAAGTGAAGAGAAGCATCAAGAAGCTTCAAGAAGCGACAAGAAGCGTCAATAAGCGTCAATAAGCGACAAGAAGTGACAAGAGAAATCAAGAAGGGACAAGAAGCGTCAGGAAGCAACAAGAAGCAACAGGAAGCGACAAGAAGCGTCAGAGAGTTTATTTTAACACAAAGTCAGCGACAGGAAGAAACTGTTAATTAAATATACTTGTAATAATCTAAATCCGTTTATTTTTTTAAATCCATGCGATATTAGTGGAAATAATCAACTTTGTTTATACGATAATCGCAAGCGACAAGAGAACGGTCGCCATTTTATTTTATTGACAAAGGAAGTAACTTATCACACACCAAGCGTCAAGAAACTCCATACATGGCCAAGAAGCGACAAGAAAGTAACTTATCATAAACCGAGCGTCAAGAAACTCAATACATGGTGGCCAAGAAATATTCTTGATATTGACCATCCAGCTTTTTTCACATAGGCTGTTTGCCCATTTGTCGGAGACAAATGGTTGGTGTAACGTTAATTTGTATCAAACGTCTGAACGAATGTTAGTCGATCTGGGGTTCGAACTCACAACCCCTGGATTTACGGCCCGCGTCGATACCGAGACGCATAACGTTAATACATCATTAAAACCATTACGGGATAAATAGTAATATACTAGTTTTGTGTGTGAATAGTTATCTTACTTTAATTGTTGTTTGAAACATTTGACTGATTCAAAGAGAACTAAATACTTGAGACTTGAAAGGGCTGCATGCTGTTTCCTTAACATTTTCTTTCCCTTTATTTTACTTGTCTCTATACTTTTGGAGATGATATAATATTACTTCCCTTCCCATGGTCTCCACGCTTTTGCAGCTGACTTAATAACTTCATACCCGTGGTCTCTACGATTTTGTAGCTGACTTAATAATTTCATTTACGTCGTCTCTACGCTTTTGTAGCTGACTTAATAATTTCATTC
>JASEVX010000009.1:947203-1140265 GCA_031761405.1 Serripes groenlandicus | reverse complement strand
TAAGCTATATCTCTATTTGTTTTGAAAAAAATTGATTTGGTATGAATAACTTTACCAAAGTTTTAAATCAAAAAGGGCCATAATTCTTAAAATAAACTTGACAGAGTTATGAAGTGTTGTCTGTTGATGGAGGTAATGATGGTAAATAAGTATTGTAAGTGTATATATATAAGCTATGTCTCTAATGGTTTTGAAAAAAAGTGGGGTGGTACAAAAAAAACTTAACTAAAATTCTAAATCGAAAAAGGGCCATCATTCTTACAAAAACATGGACAGATGTGAAGAAAGGTATAAGATGTAACTATATTCCAAATATGAAAGCCCTAGCACAAGAACTTATTGAGAAAAAGAAAAAGTCATGAAAATGTACAAAATTGGGCTTACTGGATATGTCTACCCAGTAAAATGAAGTATAAACGATCAATATTTAAATGTTTATGGTACTGGAAAGGGAAATTAGTACTCTTAATTTTATCCCAGTATCTATTTAGTGGAGTTAAGCAAATGTAATACTCCTGAGCATGTGATTGTTTTTTTTTTGTCCCATGATTCTATACAATTGACAATCAGCGCTTTTATGGATTTGTTTACCCTCGCATTCGGCTATATAGTAAATTGGCCGTATATATATATGTGGGATGTTTTATCTGTTGTATACCGAACCATTTGGTTGGCTGACATTGGCTGATACAAAGATCAATCTGAGACATGTACCGGGCAGTCATCAGATCTATATACGAGCGAGCGAAGTTGATGTTTTGTTTTAATGAGATTGTCTGCCGCAAATAGGTTTCGAGTGACAATAGGTTAAAAGGGGTTATGCTCATGAAATACAATGTAAAACTATTCTGCGTGTATTTTGCCTCTCAAACTAAATCTATAACAAGAGCGCCGCGGAACGAAATCTATAACAAGAGCGCCGCGGAACGAAATCTATAACAAGAGCGCCGCGGAACGAAATCTATAACAAGACCGCCGCGGAACGAAATCTATAACAAGACCGCCGCGGAACGAAATCTGTAACAAGAGCGACGCGGAACGAAATCTATGACAAGACCGCCGCGGAACGAAATCTATAACAAGACCGCCGCGGAGCGAAATCTATAACAAGACCGCCGCGGAGCGAAATCTATAACAAGACCGCCGCGGAACGAAATCTATAACAGACCGCCGCGAAACGAAATATATAACAAGACCGCCGCGGAACGACCGCAAACTTTCGTTCGCTTTTTTCTAAGTCGAAACAAGTGCATTACTGAATTATTATTAAAGCCAGAGTAATGTGACTTAAAATAGACATGCGTATTGTTCCTAGGAACATGTGTACCAATTTTCACTTCAAAATGTTGAACGGTTTTTGAGTTACGCAGACGACGACGACGACGACGACGAAGCCAAGGGTATCACAATAACCCGATAATCATGATAAAACATGATAATCAACCATTCTAAACACTGCAATAGGAAACAAATATATCGTAAAAATCCAGTTGATATCGCTGTATATCTATGAAAACCGAGAACGAAATGCGTTTTCGCTAATATCATAATGTAACGTTTAATGTAAATGGAACTTATGCTAGATAGAACAATAATGTAACCGGAGATCGTTCAAGAGGGCCGTGATGGCTCTGGATCTCTCACCTGAGTAATGCAGTGTGATTTGTCATTCCAATAAATCATTTGGAAATTGGCCAGATATTTGGGAGAAGGAAGTTTGTTAAAGTGTTCACAATATATTCATAACAGGCAAAACAGCCCACCCACCCTGGCAAATATGTTTTTCGACCAATCAGTATGTCACTCGAGGAACATTCCTACAAAAATATATGGAAATCGGCAAGACACTTTTGGAGAAGAAAGTTTTCGCTATACATGTAGCCATATAAGGCAAAACAGCCCGGTTACGCTTTTGCCCAATCTACATGCTTATTAGATATGTTCTTGAGCACTGTGACCAAAAAAAGTGCGAGGAGAATTGACCCGAGCCATATATAAAATTGCAGCAGACGACTATAAAAACATCTAGGCAAAACTATTGAAAATCTCTATAATTGAAATTATAATGATTTATAAAAATGTTTAAAACACAGTGACAAAAGGAGAAATTTCTCGTTTTGAGCAATTTCTTCTTTTGTCACAATGTTTTCAAAAGTCGTCTGAGGCAGAGGCATCAGAACGCAACTGTTTGTGGGAAAGGGATAAGGTAGTCGGTGTTATAAGGGTCATGTCACGACGAATAACGTCATTCTAACCTTAAAACCAGGGAAACCAGGTAAAACTTAGATCAACCTACTCCACTGTGCAGCCTTGTGGGAGTCGTTTCAGCTCTAAATTGTCATGCACTTTAAAAAAACCACAGAATGTGTGTTTTAGTGCGCCTTCGAGTCCATGATAAAACTCCGAATGTGGGTTTTAAATAGTGTGTCTTCGAGTCTATGCGTAAAGGCCAAGTCACACTGTCGCGATTAGGAGTTACCACGAGTTCTGGTGAGTTACAACTCGTCGAATTGTCCACGAGTTTGTGATGGTTGTTGATGATGGGATCATCTGTTCGACCCCTGCTCGAGTTCTCTTCAATATTGATACGAGAGTACTACGATAATACACGAGTTGAGGCAACATTTTCACGATCTGTGCACGACATTTTCTCGACAATCGAAGATTTTTCTACGAGATCATACGAGTTTACGCGAGACTAGTCGAGTTCTGGTTACATGTGCTCGAGTTTATGACGAGAAGTGAAGATTATACTACGAGAACTGTACGAGTGATAGTGACATATGGCAACGTGGGTATACATTACAGTAGCCCTGCACTAAATTGTCAATTTGATATCATATGTGCAACATTACACCCATGGCCCGACTACTTGCTCAGAGGCTCAGAAACATTGCATTTCTTGCAGAAATGGAGAAAGATAATGCTGAAGATGATCTTATGATCGCACAGGTGCTTAGGTATGCAAGAACGAGAAACAGAATAGCTCATAGGAGATATTGGGTAAGGCCGTGGATCCAGAGACGGATATACTTTGGACACTATAGCCGTCCTATGTTTAAACGTGAAACTGAAGACAGGCAGTCATTTGTTAATTTCCTGAGCGTTTCACCTCAGATGTTCCGAGAAATGGAACATAAACTTTCTGAGCGGTTGACATAGAACGATACGTGTTACCGCAAGGCCCTATATCCTGGTCTGAAGCTCGCCATTACCCACCGTTACCTGCTCGGTGATAACTACAGAAGCCTTATGTACGGATTCAGAGTGCCAAACAACACCATCAGCATCCTTATACCAGACGTGTTTCTTTTTACTAGCATTTTACCTTTCCTTTTTTGGGGCATGATTGTGGAGTGACCGAAGTCTACAGGAGAACTAACGAAAATATGCGCAACCAAAATAACTTGCCAGAACTCGTAGAAATGTCGAGTAAATGTCGTACATATGTTTAAGAGAAGTCGTACCAACTCGCTACGTGTCGGGCGCATGTTGAGCAGGGATCGTATGCATGTCTTTCGAACTCGCAGCTAAACTCATAGCATGTCGAACGACTTTTTACACGGCGAGAAGCGAAGACAAATGACGACATGTCCTGCACACGTGTACGAGATTGGACGACATCACATCGAGATTCGACGACATCCCATCAATATGTCTTCGACATCTGTACGAGATGAAAACTCGCAAGACAACTTTAAACCGTCTAAAATACTCGCCGCGTTTTGCCGAGTACTGGCGACATGAGGAGACACAAAAGGACATCTACTCGACATGTACAGATATGTGTTCGAGTCCTATACGACAACCGAAAAGTTATGGCGAGTTATAACTCGTGGTAACTCGTAGCTCCAAATCGTGACAGTGTAACCTGAGCTTAAAGTAATTAACTCTTTCCCACGAAAGTGAGACCAGTGTCAAGCTTTTCAACAGAGTATTGGATATGCGTACAGTGAAGACTGAGGTGAGAATGCAATACAAACACACATAAGTGTCTAGAAATGCTTACAGTGAAGAATCAAGTGAGAATGTGATACAAACACTTGGAAATGTCAAGAAACAAGGTGACCACTTAACCCATTACTTCACACCGACGACATTTGACGCCTACTGTTGCAGACGACTTTTGAAAACATTCCAATAAAAGGTGAAATTGCTCGTTTTGCGATAGTTTCAACTCTTAATCAATATAAATCTTTCAGTTTTCTAGATTGGTGAAATTGTTCATATGATTATTGTCAAGCAGCCGACCTATAAAAAGTCATGTGTTAATGGGTTAAAAAACCCAGCACAAACCAATGTTAGTCTGCATGACTTCTGATGTTTAAACCCTTTCCAACATTTAGACGCTTTCTGAGGCCCTGCAGCAGACACCTTTTGAAAACAATGTGACAAAAGAAGAAATTGCTCATCATGAGCAATTTCTCCCTTTTGCCACAATGTTTTCAACTCGGTTCAACAATTAAACTTTGAATTTACAAGAATTTCCATATGTTTGCAACAGACGTTTTGAAAGTCATCTGCTGCAGAACTTTGGTATATAGGAAAGGGGGGTTAAGATCATGTGGAATTCGCCGTTGGGATTTTTATAACAACTTTAAAATCTATATATCACTTCACTTCACTATTCCAGACTCTGTGATTAGAAATTGTCCACGTTTTCCAACAGGCTGAAAATAGAATAATTACTTTTTAATAAACACCAATTGGTTACTCTTCTTTGTAACCCTTTCCCACATATATACGTTTCTGAGGCCTTTGCAGCAGACGACTTTTGATATATAACAATGTGACAGAAGAAGAAATTGCTCAAATCAAGCAATTCTTCCATTTTGCCACAATGTTTTCAACTCTGATCAACAATTAAACTTTGAATTTAAGAGAATTTCCATATGTTTGCCATAGATGTTTTCATCTGCTGACAAACTTTTGTATGTGGATCTAAGTGGGGTTAAGATCATGTGGAGTTCGCTCTTAGAAATGGAATAACTACTTTTTGATAATCACCAATTGGTAAATCTTCAGTTTAAAAATCTTTCCAAAATTTGAAACATCTAAAGATTTAAGTAGAAAGAAAAAATATAAAGATACACACAAACCAAACAACCTTCCAAACAGTGAAGAGTTAAACATTTTAACCCTTTCCCTCATATAGACGCTTTCTGACGCCCCTCCAGCAGATGGCTTTTTGAAAACATAGAGACAAAAGAAGAAATTGCATAAAACGAGCAATTTCTCCTTTTGCCACAATGTTTTCCACTTTTAGTCATAGGTTATCCATTCAATTATAGAGATTTTCTACTTTTTTACAAAATATGTTCAAAGTCGTCTGCAGCAGAATTGATGTATGTGGGAAAGGGTTAAAAGATGTTCAATTTGAATGGAATCCCCATTAATGTTATATAATATGACCCATTTCATATGGAAACAACTTGTTTCCATATGAAATGGGTCATATTATATAAATATATTGAGAACATTCAGACACCAATTTCCAATAATGTATTTTTTCTTCTTTTTAACCCTTTCCCTCATAAAGACGCTTTCGGATGCCTCTGCAGCAATCGACTTTTTGTAAACATAGTGACAAAAGAAGAAATTGCTCAATTTCTCCTTTTGCCACAATGTTTTCTACTTTAAGTCACAGGTTATCCATTCAATTATAGAGATCTCTATTGTTTGACAAAACATGTTCAAAGATGTCTGCTGCAGAATTGTCGTATGAGGGAAAGGGTTAATTATTTTATGGCAGATGTATCAGGCTCAAATTCCCCCAACCTTACTTAACAGCTAAGTAATACTAAACATCTTAAATAAGGTTAAAACACATTCCACCATTCATGTTTGACAACACATTTAATAATTTAATTTCCCACAATGTTTATTCTGACCTTTAAAAGGTAGTTACAATATTTTATACGATGTTTGGGTTTAATTAGGACAGTTGTCAAATCCTTATGATTTTCCCAATACCCTGTATGGAGATAGTGTAGAGGCTTTTATCAGTAGTTAATTGATTATTGGTTTATCAGACAGTTGCCTATATATGGAGATAATATAGGTAAATGGGCAGTTGGGCTATCCAGTAAAGGGTTAAGTAAATGCCACTTAAGTTCACATAAAAAATTACCTTGCTGACAAACAATACTTGATAAGAATGAAATATTTAGGAATTTTCATTAGGGACATACATTTTTTAAAACATCTGCAGCAGACGACTTTTAAAAACATTATGGCAAAACTTTATAGAGAACTTCCATATTTTTGCCTTGCTGCTTTCAGTCGTTTGCTGCAAATTGATTGTATATGGGGAAGTGTTAAACAATGTTTTTCGTACCCCTCTACAATTCTTCATCATAGTCACAGTCCTTGGTATACCAGATATATCTGGAACTTCACTGACCCCAATCCTCACATGGGGGACATGTGACCAAACTCGACCAAGGGAAGCAACTCTTGTCATGTTATCTCCCTTCACAAAGTTGTTGGTTGTCTGTTAAATTATATATTTTTACCATTGAAACATAAATTTACAAGCAAAGGGTACATGTACACTGACACTTGCATCAAGATTTCTTTGATTTGAGTTCATCAAATATTGTTTTTGACAACTATTTAGAGAATTTGATGTTGCTGTAGCAAAATGGATTTGGTATTGTACTACATTGGGCGAGGAAAATTGATATCTCGCGAGACCGAATGTCGAGAGAGATGTTAAATGTTCCACGCCCGAGGAGACAAAACTAAGCCAGATATCGCTACTGCAACATAACTTTTGTATTATTATATACCTTGTTTCACTTTTAATACATAATAACCACAAACTTTACAAGTTTCTATATTTTAAATAACGAAATAATAAAATTTACATATGAAATAAAATTTATGATTGGTGTGTGAACCACGCCCCACTACCACATTTTGAATGACGTGAGAGCACATTTCAGTGACATACCATTACCATATTTGGTATTTTAATCTGTCATTGTTTTGCACATGACAATCTGCTTGTATTTAGACCGGAAACTGTGCAGTTATATAAACTAGAACTGTGAACTCACAAAAGGATACCCCCCTACGAGACCTGTCGCCACATATTGCAATATTGGCTAAGTAATGGCAATTATCTCCCTTGAAATATTTCATGCACATTCTAAGGTTGTGTGCTGCAACTGTGTAAAGTTTCATCAGAAGCGGTCCAGCCGTTCAGGAGGAGTTGCGCTTACAAGACAGACAGACGGACAGACAGGGTGATTCCTATATACCCCCCAAAACTTTGTGTATTCCTGCATATATCAATTACCATCATTTACAGTCCACTTGACCTATTAGACACACTAACACATTATTAAATAGGTAAATTTTATACACCTCCACTTTGAAAATATTTGATGGGGGGAAAAAACCAACATGCAAGGGTATGATGTTTAGACTTTTAGTTTTGACACATTTACCCACAATACTTTCTGTTGCCTGACTATACAGCAACAGCATATTATTATTACTTATTCCTCAGTATAAAATGAATATTTGAAATTGTATACTGTTTCCCTACAGAAGAAAATGACACCTGTATGGAACAACACTTTTTGAATTACAGAAAAACTTGTGCTAAAGACCTTGCGTTTATAGCAACCACACTTTAAATTTCCCATTTTCTGCACAAATGACCCTGTAATTAAGACCACCTGTGAACAAAGACCAGAATGTTCTCTTCACATGGGTGGTCTTTAAACACAGGTTAGACTGTATCTCTTAAAATCACATTTCACAAGACTTTCCTCCCATTGCTGAAGATACTGCACTTTCAAAACGAGCAATTTCTCCGTTTGCCAAAATGTTTTCAACTTTTTTTCACTTATTGTACCTTCATTTATAGAGATTTTTCCGGGTGTTTGCGAACATGCTTTCAAAGTCGTCTGCTGCAGGTTTGCTGTATCTGGGAAAGGGATATTGCTCCTTTTGAGCTATTTCTTTATCTCCCACAATGTTTTCTTACGGTTGTCTCCTGGAGACATCAGCACTGGAATAGTTTTCTATGTCCTACTTGTTAAAGAAACATAATATTTGAATTTTACTCATCGTCCAAAGATTTCACTTGCTATGTAGATATTTCCCGCTCCGGAGTTTTTAAAAAAAAAAAGTTTCACAACAAACAAGTTAATGTCGTATTTCAAGCAATACGAAGGTCCCCTACCAGACAAGGACAGCACTTTGTGTATTGTATGTGCATTTTTTGACAAAAACAGCAATGCAAACATTTTGGATCCGGTCCTATCAAACGTTTCTCATTTCGACCTTTGACCTGTAAGTGTGACCTTGACCTTTGAGGTACAGGCCTGTGTCTTGTGCGCCACATGTCACCTTATCATGATGAACATGTGTGCCCAATAACTTGGGGATCCTATGATGTATAATTGAGATTTGAGCCGGACAACATATTCCTATCAAACAGTACTCATTTTGACCGTTGACCTCTAAGTGTGACCTTGACCTTTGAGGTACAGGCCTGTGTCTTGTGCGCCACATGTTAACCCATTATGTTTAACATGCAGGGCCTGCGCTGTCGTTCGCCACTCGCGCCAAATGTGAAAATTATTTTAAACTTGCGAATTTTATTCATGATTTGCGAAAATAAGTGGCAAAAGCTTTTTCTCATCAAAATTTACCTGTTTTTCATATCGATTTACTACATACAGTGACTATTTGCATTGATCTAAGATAACACACTACCATTTGATGACGGGAACCAGAGACCACTTTATGACTTTTTTACGACACCTGTTTTTTTTTATTTTGGCAGTTTGTGTATTTCACACTTGTTTTATTTTTGTGAAGTGTTAATTCAGCATTTAATCTGACTGACCAACAACTCTAAGGTTATTGATACATTGAAGGCCGTAAATATGATAATTGCCAATTATAGATCCATTAAATATATCGGCACACTTTTTGAAGTGGGTTTAGACGATCGACACAGGCATCTTATGATTGATTGACAATATAATTTGTCATTTTTTTGTGGAAAAATCTGTTTAATTATGGGTAGGTACAAACAATTAGTGAACCCATTGATGAGATTGCAGATAAATATTTGTTGGAAATTAAAAGGAAAGTTGCGAAAAAAATGCTATTTGTTTTTTCTAAAGTTGCGAAAATAAATTGCTCCTAAAAAATAAAAGTGGCAATTTTTTTTTCAATTCGGCGAAAGTGGTGGCGAAAGAAAAATCGTACCCAGAGCAGCCCCTGACATGTGTGCCCAGTAACTTGCGAATTATATGATGCATGGTTTCTCATTTCGACATCTAAGTGTGACTTTGACCATTGAGGTACAGGCCTATGTCTTGTGTTCCACATGTCACCTCATCATGTTGAAGATGTGTGCCAATCAACTTGGGAATCCTATGATGCATGGTTGAGATGTGAGACTGACAAGGTACAGTCCTATCAAACAGTACTCATTTTGACCTTTGACCTCTAAGTTTGACCTTGACTTTTGAGGTTCAGGCCTGGGTCTTGTGCCTCGTCATGGTGAACATGTGTGCCTAGTAACTTAGGAATCCTATGATGCATGGTTGAGATGCGGGCTGGACAAGGTACAGTCCTTTCAAACAGTTCTCATTTTGACCTCAAGTGTGACCTTGACATTTGAGGTACAGGCCTGGGTCTTGAGCATGACACGCCGCCTCATCATGGTGAACGTTTGTGCCAAGTTTCTTGGAAATCCTATAATGGAAGGTTAAGCTGCGGGCCGGACAAGGTACAGTCCTATCAAACAGTACTCATTTTGACCTTTGACCTCCAAGTGTGACCTTGATGTAAAGGCCTGGGTCTTGTGCGCGACAAGCCGCCTCATCATGGTGAATGTTTGTGCTTAGTAACTTAGGAATCCTATGATGCATGGTTGAGCTGGGGGCCGGACAAGGTACAGTCCTTTCAAACAGTACTCATTTTGACCTCTAAGTTTGACCTTGACATTTGAGGTACAGGCCTGGGTCATCAACGTGACACGCCACCTCATCATGGTGAACGTTTGTGCCAAGTTTCTTGGAAATCCTATGATGGATGGTTAAAATGCGGGCCGGACAAGGTTCGGTGGGACTGACAGACTGACAGACAGACAGAATTGACCAAACCTATATTCCCCAAACCGGTCTCTGACCGGTAGGGGACTAATAACAACTATAAACTGGGTCTACTTACTAAAACAGCACAAGGATACTCCACAGCAAGAGATTTTAGCATATGACCTAGCTGGTTTATCAGAGCTTGATCTGAAATTATAAATAAACCCTTTCTCACATACAGATGCATTACAACCAATCTGAAGCAGACGACTTTCAAAACAGTTCTCGCAAATGGAACAAGAGCACCGCCTGCGGGTGCCTGATGCTCGTCTGATATTATCCTTTTACAGTTTATTTATTTTATATAAAAAATATTCAAATTTGGAAAGAATAATTTCATATTATAATGACCACACACAACTGCTACTTTTTAAGTATTGAAACAAGATTACCAATGAGGAAATAAATCTAAGTTCATATACATAATAAGGAAGATCTTCAAGTTGGATGGCTATCACAATAGGTCAAGATCATAAGCTGAGTCTTGTGTATGCAATGGACAGGCAAATGATATTGGTACATTAAGTCAACTGTAACCAAAGATATTGAATATATTACTGTTTTCCTATTTTTAGTAAAAGTGATCTTGACCCCCAAAACACAATCTGATTGAAGATATTCATAATATGTTGAAGTTCATTATGATTTTATTGTTTGGGAAAAATTTGAAATCAATGTAACAAAAAAATAAAGAAACTATGTCCAATTCTCGTAAACGACCAAAATATATAAAAAGTGATGTTTTTTACCCCCAAAAAACAGGCCCACTCAGCATCTTTATCATTCAATTTGAAGAAGGTTATTAGATGCACATTTTTTTAAAAAATTTAAAGTAATAGGTTTGATAGTTTCCATGTAAGTGACCTAAACGCAAAACTTAACCAACTATGTCCAATTCTCAAAATCAACCAAAATACATCAAAATTGATGTTTTTTACCCCAAAATACAGGCCCACTCAGCATCTTTATCATACAATAGGTTTGATTGTTTCCATGTAAGTGACCTAAACAGAAAACATAACCAACACCGGCAATTCTCAAAATCAACTAAAATACATCAACATTTATGTTTTTCACCCCAAAAAACAGACCACACTCAGCATCTGTAGCATACAATGAGAAGAAGGGTATTAGATGAACAAGTTTTCAAAGTGTCAAAGTATTAGGTTTGATAGTTTCCTTGTAAGAGACCAAAACGCAAAATTTAACCAACTATGTCCAATTCTCAAAATCGACCAAAATACATCATTGATGTTTTTACCCAAAAAACCAGGCCCACTCAGCATCTTTATCATTCAATAGGTTTGATAGTTTCCATGTAAGTGACCTAAATGGAAAACGTAACCAACTATGTCCAATTCTCAAAATCAACCAAAATTCATCAAATTTATGCTTTTTACCTAAAATAACAGGCTACACTCAGCATCTTTAGCATACAATGAGAAGAAGGGTATTAGATGAACAAGTTTTCCAAGTTTCAAAGTATTAGGTTTAATAGTTTCCATGTAAGTGACCTAAACGCAAAACTTAACCAACGCCGCTGCCGACGACGACGCAGATGACGACGATCAAGTGACGACAATAGCTCGTCTTTTTTTAAAAAAAAAATCAGACGAGCTAAAAATAGCTCATAATGACCAATTTCCCTTCTTGCTACAATGTTTTTAACTCTATTCAATTATAATATGCACTGAAAGATATTATCCATATTTAGATGTAACAGGTAGGCCAACATAGCCCTAAATAGATCATCTGAGTAATAGTAAAGTAGCAAAAGCTACAGCTGATAAAAGAAGGTCATTTTATCAAGAGTGGGAATATGCTGCAAATGAAACAGTTTATCAGTAAAGGTCATTTGTAATAAGGCATCTTGAACAGTTTGAAAGAGGACCACCACATGAACATTCCAGTGAAGCTTGGTTGAAATCAGATAAGACATTTAATAAGATTGGAAATTAAATGTTTTATCATGTTTGTCAACAAATCAAAATTGCTTGAACAATCTTCGTAGAGGGTCACTCAAGGACCATTGCAACCTACATTATAATGGAATCGAACAAGCAGATTCCGAGGAGAAGAATTTCAAACATTGGCCATTCCATTGGCTTATCGTAAGCAGTTTCACCTTTCCCACAAAGTATTATATTCCTTCTTAAATCTTTACTTCTGAAAAGATTTCCAGAGCTTTAGATAAGGGGAGATTTTTACTCTCTAAAATCCTTATTTTACCCTCTAACCCTAGGTTATGGGTACTCAAAAAAATCATCTCAATGAGACGATTCTTTAGAGTTCCCACATCATATGGTTCGGTTGGATGATAATATAGATATCGTGGAGAAAAGAGCGGAAAACTCCTCCTTATCTGGACCTCTGATTTCCAACTCTTTACAACCATTTGTTTCAACCAGTAAGAGTACAAGAAAGACACTTAATGTGATAAAATAAACAAATTTACTGACAATAAGAAATGCCTTCTTGACCCATCATAATGTTTTCTTCTCTTGTCTAAAGAAGGCCCAAACTTTTCATTTATCATGATCTACCCCAAAATACGATACAGATTCCCCTGTTCCGCTAATGTTTTCAACACAATTCATTGAATGTAAACTTAAAGATCTTCTAGATGTCAAAACATTTTCCTGAATACGAACATGATTAAAATATCACGCTAAGTAAATTTTTAACTCTCCAGGGTCAAATTCCACCAAAGGAACCGCTGTGGTCGAGTGGTTAGCGTCGGGGATTTCGAAACCGGATGTCCCGGGTTCGATCTCCAGTCGCGGCAATACGGTCATGGTGGAGTGCCCTTGGGCAAGGCACATTTTCTAGCCTAGTACTGGTTTGTTTAACCAGGGATCATGAATAAGTGAACTGTCGCCGTGATATAACTGAAATAATGTTGAAAACGGCGTAAAACCCCAATAAATAAATAAATCAAATTCCACCAACCTTACTTAGCACTTAGTGATGCTTATATACTTAACTATATATTTCATCATTTTTGATTCCCATATATTTTGTAAAACAAAAATGGTGGAATGTATTATAACTAAGTAAATGGCTAAGTTGATATAAATTGATACCTCGCTAACAAACAATACTTATTAAGAAAAGAAATCTTTTGTCATTTTTAATACGGAAACAAAAATGATGAAATTTGTTTTTGGGTATAACCCTCTCCCACCTTTTCCTACAAATCTGCAGCAGATGAATTTGAAAACATACCCGAAAAAATTTGGAAAAAATTGAATTAGAGTTGAAAACATGGTGACAAAAGGAAAAATTTCTTCTTTTGTCACCATGTTTTCAAAAAGCTGTCTGCTGCAGAGGCGTTAGAAAGCATCTAAATGAGGAAAAGGGTTAAGTATTATTTAGCTTTAAGTAAGATTAGTGGAATTGAACTCAGAAACTTTGGTTACTTTGATTGGTACATACATTCAGTAAATGATTCACCTCCCATCATCGGGTATACAACTGAGGCGACATTATCCAGTATGACCAGTTTCAAGTTACGGTAAAACTGATTGTCCATTTTACTGCGCCTATCTTGTATGTCTGCTATCATACTAAACACATCAAACAGTATGAATGCATGGTAACACTGAATTTGCTGTAGAACTTCTTCAACCTGAAAATAGCGTGGCTTTGGTTAACCCTTTCCCACATACAATAAATCTGCAGCAGGCGATTTCGAACATATCAAGGCTAAAATATGAAAATTATCAGTACTTATTGCATACTTTCATATTGTTACGTTCAATTTGCATTGAAGAAAGTGGTCATGATTTTTTCGATCATGACCGTAGATAAGGACGTGCGAAAATTCCGCATAATTTAAATGCTAGGGACTACTTTTTATGCAAACAAACAAAGCTGACCTAAATATCATGTTCATGGACATTTTCTTACTGTCTCATGCTAACAGTACAGTTTTTGACCGGATAACAGTCTGAAACGCGCGTCTAAAATGTATGGTTTACGTGCATGACGTCATTTAAAAGAAATACGTCACCTTTATAATTCACATTTCCAAACGTCATTTGCAACGAAATGACTACATTTGTAAACAAAGATTTATCAACTCTAGAAACAAACAAAAATCCACAATGTTAACCAAATAGTTTACAATAAGAAAGTTTCCAATAAAGAGGTTATTGACCCTGTACTGTGAAATCATCGTTGGACCTCGTTCTTTGGCAAACGTAGCCTCACATGCTCAGCAACGTCAACCCAAGAACTCGGTCCAATGATGATTTCACAGTACAGGGTCAATAACCTATATTATGGAATAAAATTTCTCCTTTTGCCACAATGTTTTAAAAAGTAGTCTACTGCACAGGTGTCAGTATGAGGGTACATATGGGAAAAGATTTAACAATTTAAGCCTTTGCCACATACAGACACTTTCTGACGAAAATAAACAAAAATCGCAACTTCTTGTTGATGAATCATGGAACGATCATTCGGCACACATCGGCTGACTTCTGTACCCTAAATGTAAACAGCTATTGCGCGAATGAAAAAAAACCGATAATGTGTTTGTCACAGTATGCCTTATTACCTGTATGTATTAAACACCGATAATTTAACACCTTGCAATCCAAGTTGTGTGTTGATTGACCGTTGAACACAATAAGATTACAATTAATCTCAACCAAATAGTGTGGCCGCTGGCCGAGTTTCAAAGGGGACCGCTGATCAAGGCAGTTTATAGAGTATAATTGGTAGAGAGGGATTTAAAGTGACCGTTTAAGGCCAGTGACCGCTGGTCGCATGTGACCGCTCACACAAGTTTGACTGTACCATTAGCATAGATATGCGTATTGTTCCTTGGAACATGTATACCAAGTTTCGTTTGAAAGTGTTGAATGATTTTTGAGTTATGAGATAAGGTTCAAGTTTTGTAACGACGCAGACAACGACACCAAGGGTATCACAATAGCCCAACTATTTTTCCTCAAAAAACATACAAGCTAAAAATAAACTAGAACTGTGAGTGAACTCACAAAGGGATATACCCCCCTACGAGACCTGTCACCACATATTGCAATATTGGCAATTATCTCCCTTGAAATATTTCCAACCTGGATAATCTTACTTCATGCACATCCTCAGGTTGTGTACTGCAACTGTGTAAAGTTTGATCAGTATCGGTCCAGCCAGGAGTTGTGCTTACGAGACATGTCACCACATATTGCAATATTGGACTAAGTAATGGCAATTATCTCCCTTGAAATATTTCTGACCGGTATAATCTTACTTCATGCACATCCTAAGGTTGTGTACTGTAACTGTGTGAAGTTTCAACATAATCAGTCCAGCCGTTAAGGAGGAGTTGCGCTTACAAGACATATGGACAGACGGACGGACAGGGTGATTCCTATATACCCCCCAAAAAAACTTTGTTTGGGGGGGGGGGGGGGGGGGGGTATAATGAAAAGACTCAACACTACAAAATTAATATTCATACACATAGCATTAAAATTCCGAACATTTTGCTTAAATTTGTTATAATGACAAGATTCATATTCAGAATTGACTTAACAGACTTGACGCCTCTGCAGCAGACGACTTTTGAAAACTTTGTGACAAAAGAAGAAATTGCTTAAAAAACAAGCAATTTCTCCTTTTGTTACACCGTTTTCAACTCTATTCAACAATTCAAGTTTCACATTTATAGAGGTTTATGCATATCTTTGCCTAGATATTTTCAAAGTCGTCTGCTGCAGATTTTCTGTATGTGGGAAAGGGTTGATAAAAACAAACCTTCAGAGAAAGTTTCACATTGTCCAAGTTAAAAATGCGGCTTCTAGAAACAGAAGACTTGATAAGGATGAGAATGTAGGGGTTTTCTTTCACAATATCTCTGTTAGCTCTCATTAATTTTCTTGTTTTTTTTTAATGTCATTTTCAACATTATATCAGTTATACCATGGTGACAGTTCACTTATTCATGATAAACAAACCAGTATTAGGCTAGGAAATGTGCCTTGCCCAAAGGCACTCAACCAAAACCGTTGCGCCATATCTGGGGATAAAACCCGTTGCCCTGTTCCAATTCCCTGATGCTATCCACTCGGCCAAGGCCAATTCCTTAAATACTCATTTAAACCTATGTTGTGGGTACTCAAAAGAATTATCTTACCAAGATGAAATAATTTAGAGGTCAAATAAGGATTTTAGAACATGCAAAATGCCCCTTTAATGTAAATAAGGATTTAAGAACATGCAAAATGCCCCTATAATGTAAATAAGGATTTAAGAACATGTAAAATGTCACTTATTTAGTGATCATAGTTACTGACCTTGGTTACTCCCCTGAGTAACAGCATCTGTTGAATTCTACTGGCTGAGAAAACGCCTCCTGTATCTATATATATCACGTGCCCAACATTGTCTACCGCAGTCGTAACACATGCACTGAAACAGATACTAGTTTGTGTATGTGACTGAATACTGAAAAAATAGACCTTCCCTCACCGACGTATCCACATTGGAGTCGCCTCTGGGAGAATACCCCCCCCCCCCCCCCCCCTCCTCCTTGGATGCGGGGACTCAAACAGAATTTTCCATAGACCAAAAACAGACACAAACTAGTCCACTGAAAGTAAACTTAGAATTCAGAGGGGAGATTCGAACCTTCTATGTGGATCAGCTATCTCAGGTTATCAACGAGGTAGCTGAATCAAGACTAAAAGGCAACTCTATTGATATACAACAAATAAATGCCAGAATTATTGCTGCATGTGCCAAAAAACATGCTTTTACAACCCCAAAACCTATCGATAGCTCCCACATCCGGGTTGTGCGTCAACCGGCACGTCGGGTTACACCTGTAGCAGTACCGAGTTCAATCATAAATACAGTCATGTCAAACAGTGCACCAAAAACTAGGGAGACCAAATTGAGATGCCTTAACTCCCCTCTTAAAATAAAAGGTAGTGCCAGGCGTCACAGTGTTGGCTCTCAAGCCGCTGGTGGAGAAAGGAAACAGTTTAAATTTAAATTTCACTATGGACAGGAACATTAACATTTTAAATATAAACGTCAATGGGCTGTCTGCCCATAGACTTACAGAACTGGAAAGATTTTTAGACAATAACGATAAACAAATCATTTGTATCCAGGAAACACAGCTTAAGGTTGATATCCTGAGGCACATTCCTGGATACAAAGCAGAATATAAATATTTGAAATCAAAAAATATTATTGCTTATGGGGGGTTGGTCACATATTTCAAAAAAGGGGTAAATTATAAAAATATTGGCATAGACAATGTAAGGGATCAAAAAGGGTGTACAACTTTAGAACTACAGAAATTGAAATATTCTTTGGCAGATCTCCATTCACAGTATTTAACTTATACTCAAGGCAGGTCGACCTTGAATCTTTAGGCCACTTAGATAAACATATACATAAGATGGACTTTGTGTTAACTGGTGATTTTTAACGCGCATAATCAAATCTGGGGTTCTTCAAAAATTGACAACCATGGGCGTGCAGTCGAAGATTGGGTTTTGAAGCACGATCTAGTACTGCACAACGATGGCTCGTCTACCAGGGTAGATATAGGCCGTGGGATTTTCACGTGCATAGATCTTACTATCACAACTCCGCGTTTAGCTAGTGAAATAGGATGGCAAGTGCTAAACGACACTTGGGGCTCAAATCACTTCCCAATCTTAATGTCAATGATAAGAACAAATGAAAATTATAAAAATGCAGAAGATAAATTTAAATTTGAAAAAGCAGATTGGGAAGCATTCAAAGTAAAGAGTCAGGAGGTTACCCTTGCAGATGTCTATGATCAAAATATCAACTTATTTAATAAGAAATTAACCGACACATTCCTGTCCATAACAAGGGAAACAATCCCGGCTTCCAAACCAATTTAAAAGAATAGAAAAAATGTACCGTGGTGGAACCAATCGTGTGAGAATGCAGTCAAGGAGAGAAAACATGCAATTTACAACTTAAAAAAATCTCCGAGTGAAGTCAATTTGGTCAATTTGAAAGAAGCATCAGCCCAGTGCAAAAAAGTTATTTTAGACTGTAAAACTAAGAATTGGGCTGCATCTGCGAATCATGCATAGTAAACCCGAAAAACTCAAAGGAGTTTTGGGATAAGATTCGCAGAATTAAAGGAACATCATTTACACCAATCCCTGTATTGAACAACAGCACAGGAGTTTCGACTACCCCCCGTGACAAGGCACATTCCCTTGGCACACAATATGCAAAAGTCTCAAGCGAATTGAATATTGACCCATCATGTTTTGACCTATCAAAATAATTTCGAAATAGAACACCAAGTTTTCATAGACTCTCCGCTTTTAGAAGATAAGAACTCAACCCTTAACTCAGACCTTACTCTCCAGGAATTAAAAGACTGCATAAGTAGCCGAAAAAACTCTGCCGCGGGTCTAGATAAAATAGCTTACCCTATGTTCAAACATATGTCCGAGACAGCCTTGAAAATTTGGCTTGCATCTTTTAATCAGGTATGGGGTGGGGATGACTTCCCGGAGGATTGGAAGCTAGCCTGTGTGATTCCATTACATAAAAAAGGAAAAGACCCAAATGATCCTATATCTTATAGACCCAAAAGCCTTACATCCCACCCTGGGAAATTGTTAGAGGGGATGATAAAGGCACGTTTAGAACGTCTTTTAGAATAAAAAAACCATAACCAATCCCTTTTAATCCGGTTTTAGAAAGGGTCGCAGTACAATTGACCACATAGTGCGACTTCAACATGATGTCCTAAAATCAAAAAACTTGGGACAGTATGTTTTAGTTATATTCTTAGACCTAGAGGCCGCATTCGACCTAGCATGGCACTCAGGTATCCTATACAAACTTAAAAATCACGGAATCACAGGGCGATGCTTCAACTATAAACGGGCCTTCATGTTGGATAGAAAGATAAGGGTTACGGTTGAGGGTACCCTCTCTGATACTCTGACGAGAGGTACGCCCCAGGGCGCCATAATATCCCCTCTTCTTTGTTCACTCTTAATTAACGATTTCCCTGATGTCTCAGAGGGGACAGGGTTGGCTATCAGTCAATTTGCCGACGACTCAGGCAGTTGGCTATGTGGAGGCAACATTCAATACTTACAAAACAGGCACAAAAAGGGCTTGACTCCATATGGCGCTGGTCCCAACAATGGGGCTTCAACATTAGTCAGACTAAAACAGTAGGAATACTTTTCGGGCATCAAAATAAGCACCAAGTGGACGTATCTCTGGGAAACACAAACATTCAATTTAAGAAGACTTTAAAATTTCTGGGCATGACTCTTGATGAGAGGTTTAATTTACAGTCACACATAGACGAACTGGTCACTAAATGCCAAAAGGATTTAAATTTAATGAGAATGCTAAGGGGCACAAGTTTCGGATAAGACAAAAATTATCTCCTGCTTCTCTTTAAGTCCTTAATACGTCCAAAGATAGAATACTGTGCTGTAATCTTATCTTGTGCTACATAATCCAATCTTAAGAGACTAAATACTATCCAATCCAACGGAGGGCTCTAACTATAGCTCTGAGAGCTCTTCCCAATACCCATCCTATAAATTGGAACAGGAAGCCGGTGTTGAACCCCTAGATCTTCGTCGAGAAGAACAAACGCACAAGTACTTGGCTAGAGTTCAAAGCAGACCTTGCAACCCTGTGAACGCTATCATAGGATCCGGTTTCTTCGTAAAATCCAAATATAAGCGCCCAACGCTTCCATTTGGAGCCGCTGTACAACAGCTGGTCGAAGAATATCAGATTCATGAATACAATGTGGCAGACTTCAGACCGCGCATTTTGTCACCCTGGACACTAACTAATCATGTAGTCGACATGTCCCTAAGTCTGAGGTTCAATAAGAGTGATCATCAGCCAACAATTCTAGAAATAACATATGATCACATCGCCTCAAACTTTGCTGAGCATCTAAAGATATAAAACTGACGGTAGTAAAGATACAGATCAGGCAGTTGCGGCAGTAATGGTTATACCATCCAAAAACATAACAGTCAACAAAAGACTCAGCAACAAGTTATCAATCTATGCTGCCGAACTGACCGCTATTCAATTTGCATTAAACTGGACACTTTTAAACAGACCGCACAAAGTAGCAATTTTGTCTGACTCTCTCTCTCTCTTCCTTACAGTCAATCAACTTAAGGAAGAGCAATTCTAGGCCTGATATTATAGAAAACATTATATCCCTTAATGATCAGTGCCATTTAAATAATACAAAGGTTAAATGTGTGTGGTGTCTAGCTCATGTCGATTTACCAGGAAATGAGTTAGCAGATAGGGCGGCAAAGAACGGACTGAATGGCTCTGTGGGTGAAAACATTCCGCTGGAAAATAACCGAAATATATTCTGTCATTAGAAGCCATAAAAAGCTGAAAATGACGAAAAAGCTTGCTGAACAACAACATAATCAGCCTATTCATCAGCAAGGGATCAGTCTGAGACCGCCACACTGTTATTCAACCAACCAAATGGTTGATAAGTGTGTGACGCGCCTCAGACTGAATAACAACTTATTGTCAGGGAACATTGGTCAATACATTTTGGGCGGTTCTCCTATATGCCCAAAATGAAGGTGTAGTGTACGAAATACCACAGAGCATTTTCTGTTACACTGTAGGGTGCATAGGGAAGCAAGGACAAAACTATCCAATGTCATACAGGGGTCTGGAATGCAAATGTCAATAAATGACATTCTTTTTCCATCCAAAGCACTCCATACTTCCTTTTTAAGGCATTGGAGACATATCTCCTAAATTGCCAGATGACAGACAAAATATAGCTGTTATCTGGCATAATCACATTATTTTAAAGTACATCTATAAATAGACCACGAGTCTAAAAATAGAGCAGAATTCTTCCCTCATTGGGAAGTTTTTCACACATCTTACTATCCAAATTTTATTTTTCAAATTACACTTTTTTGTAACGCTGGCTCAGTACTGAGGTAGATAATTGACAAGAAATGGGCCTCCTACCCATATTTTTATGCTTTTTTCTATTACCACTTTCGTGGAAATGACTGTCGTCTGCCCCAACGACAATTATTTTAATGTATCAACAGATATATAAATTATATACATTAGGAAGAGAGACAACTCGTATCTCCCCATTTTTACTCAATGAGAGGGGGCTAATTATTGGCTTATCAAAACACTAGGTCGGGCTCGGCTCTTGCCTATCAATCAAGCTTGATTGAGACGGGAGAGGCGAGCTTGACCCCAAAAAACGGATTGAAATTGAGCCAATCAGAGGCCCCCCTATCAAACGAGTGTTGGACCATTGATTTTCATTCAAAACATTGCAATACACATATAATGATTTAGACATATTTATTTTTCAAGCAAATCAAGAGATATATATACATTTATTTTAATGAAACAATTTTTTAAAACATTAGTCTTATGTACAATTATTAAAACAGAATACGGGAGAAAAGTGAAGCAATTGGAAAGTAAAAATTGAAAGCCAAAAATAGAAGAAATTATTAAGTAAAATATAGAAAATTTGAAAAAATAGTCCCCATAAAAATGTTGAAAGGAGAAAACAATGGCAGCTCGCCGAATGGCTTTATACCGAGGGTAAATAAACCCATATGATGATGATGACTTTCTTGTATCGACTGTTACTGAACACTGAACACATTGAACTGTTCTATTGTACTTTCGAAGGAACACTGCATAACTAGGACTGTTCTACAGTACTTTCTTATGGTGACTATGACGGAATACTAATGCGATTGGACTGTTCTTCTGAACTTTCTTGTGGCGATTCTGAAGGAACGCTGAATAAATGGGACTGTTCTACAGTACTTTCTTGTGTCGATGCTGAATAGATTTGACTGTTCTACAGTACTTTCTTGTTGCGACTCTGAATATATTTGACTGTTCTACAGTACTTTCTTGTGTCGACGCTGAATAGATAGGACTGCTCTACAGTACTTTCTTGTGTCGACGCTGAATAGATTGGACTGCTCTACAGTACTTTCTTGTGTCGACGCTGAATAGATAGGACTGCTCTACAGTACTTTCTTGTGTCGACGCTGAATAGATTGGACTGTTCTACAGTACTTTCTTGTGTCGACGCTGAATAGATTGGACTGTTCTACAGTACTTTCTTGTTGCAACTCTGACGGAACACTAATGAGATAGGACTATTCTACAGTACATTCTTGTTTCGACTCTGATGGAACACTGAATATATTGGACTGTTCTACAGTACTTTCTTGTGTCGACGCTGAATAGATAGGACTGTTCTACAGTACTTTTTCGTGACGACTTGGACGGAACACTGAATAAATTGGACTGTTCTACAGTATTTCAGGTGTCGGCTGTGACGGACCGCTGAATAGATACATGTAGGACTGGTCTACAGTACTTTCTTGTGTCGACTCTGACGGAACAATTAATAAATAGGACTGTTCTACTGTACTTTCTTGTGTCGACGCTGAATAGATATGACTGATCTAAAAAACTTTCTTGTGTCGACTGTGATTGAACACTGAAAACATGGTACTGTTCTATTGTACTTTCTAGTGTTGCCTCTGACAGATTATTGAATAAATAGGACTGTTCTACAGTACTGTCTTATGGCGACTA
Organism: Serripes groenlandicus; assembly: GCA_031761405.1. Lineage (NCBI taxonomy): Eukaryota > Metazoa > Mollusca > Bivalvia > Cardiida > Cardiidae > Serripes > Serripes groenlandicus. The sequence goes on along the minus strand of JASEVX010000009.1, from coordinate 1,117,502 downwards.
TGACGGAACACTAATGAGATAGGACTGTTCTACTGTACTCAGTAGTTGGTGATCCGATGTCCAATCTAGTCAGCGGCCCGTCACTGTCGCCATAGGAAAGAACTGTAGAACAGTTCCATCTATCCAGGGTGACTGACATTCATTTACAGATATGTTTAATACTTTAACCTAAAATAAGGCGCTGGCGTAATCCATTTGTAGTAAACAGGTTGAAAACATTGTTCGAAAATAAGCCTAATGCATAAGGATGTTCAGCCTACCTGAGCACAAAGTCCACATTGTTTTCAAAAGTTGTTTTTTGCAGATGCGTCAAAATACATGTGGGATAATGGTTACGGTAAATAAATCGTCTGTTTTGCATTAACAGTTTACCTGGATTTTGTGTCAAAGTCTTCTATTGCAGATTTATTGTATGTTAGAACAAATGTAAAACCTTCGTTGCGGAACAAGCTCGCGTAAATTTCATTTGAAAGGTGTTTTGTGATCTTGGGTCTTTTTGGGTCTTATGGCATCCCTAGTTAGCTTTACATTTTCCAACTTAACAAAACATTTATAAATGAATATGTAATTAACGTTTGCTTGTTAACACTCCTTAGGCCACTATTATCACACAATCTTCATGAAACTTATTCAGTTAGTATATCTTGCTGATTTCTAGGCCAACTTCGAATATGCGTCATGTCGGTCAAAAAAAAAAGGTCACTATGCCAAATTAAAGGAAAATCTAGTTAACACTCTAGAAGCCGCCTTTTTTATTTGACCATGATGAAACTTTGTCAGAATATTTGCCTGTATGATGTCTAGACTAAGTTTGAATATGGGTCAGGTCAAGTCAAAAACTAGGTCACTAAGCCAAATTGTAGAAAAATCTTTTAACACTATATAGACCGCATTTTTGACTTGAGCAGCTTGAAACTTTGTTAGAAAGTTTGTCTTGATGATATTTAGGGCAAGTTCGAACATTGGGCATCTTGAGTCAAAAATTAGGTCACTTGGTCAAATTGAAGGAAAATCTTGTGAATACTCTGGAAGCCGTGTTTTTAACTTTAGCATGTTGAAACTTTACCAGAATGTTTATCTTGCTTATATCTAGGCTACGTTTGATATGGTCCGGTCAAAAACTAGGTCACTAGGCCACTAGGCAAATATTGAGAAAAATATTGCTAACACTCTAGAGGCCATATTTTTCTCAAATGTTCCTTGGGTGACCCTTTACTAAGAGTGTTAAAAACATGGCTTCTCTTATTAAGTCTTAAATAACACATTCTCAGGTGAGCAATCCAGAGCATCATGGCCCTCTTGTTTGACGTTGTTTTTAAATATAGTCTGTTGCAAATGGGTAAATATGCTTCTGCCAGCGTAAAATGGTTACTGTAATAGACGAATTTTGAAAATACTGTTGGAAATCAAGCAATCAATGAAAAAGAGCAATTTCTCCTTTTTACATAAAGTTTTCAAACCTGATCCAAGTTGATTCTTTAGATACTCTAGATGATAAATAGTTTTGCTACAGAAACTATTTTACCCTTTCTACACTACAGACACATTTTGTCTAATCTTCGACAGACGGATGATATGAGCAATTTCGACAGTTTCCTCAATGTTTTCCTCAAAAGTCAATACTTTTAGTTTCATTAATACATATTTACCAATTCTTGCCTAGACATTTTCAGATCATTTGCTGTATATTTTGTCTATGTGATAAAGGGTTAAGCAGACCGTAAACATATCATATAAATTACAAGATATGTTTGTACTGTCTGCTAAACCCTTTATCATTAAAATCACATTTCAGTGCTTTTGAAAATGAACTATCACATATTTATTGGGGGGGGGGGGGGGGGGGGGGGGAAAGTACTCAATGTGTTGTTTTAACTTTGAGCATGTTGAAACTTTATCAGAATGTTGATCTTCATGATATGTAGGTAAATTTTGAATATGGGTCATGTCGGGTTTAAACGTTGGTCTCTAGGTCAAATTGAAGGAAAATCTTGTTAACACTCTAGAAGCCGTAACTGTTGCTTCAAAAGTTTGTCTTAATAATACATATGTCAACTGCGAATATGGGTTATATTCGGTCATTAGGCCAAATTAAAGGGGAATCTTGTTAACACTCTGGAGGCTGTATTCTTAACTTGAGCATGTTAAAACTTTATCAGAATGTTTTTCTTGTTGATGCCGAGCCCCGGTAGCTCAGTCGGTAGCGACGCAAGCTGTCAATCCAGAGGTTGTGAGTTCGAACCCCGGCTCGGCCAACATTCTTTCCGACGTTTGACAAAAGTCACTGTGACAAGCGTCATTCGTCTTTCACCAATGGCCTAACAGTCTATGTGGAAAAGCAGCAAGTTGCTTGGAAAGTATGGTGTGTGGAGTACTGGTGTGAGAAAACCAGGAAACATAATAGTAGGTGAACTGGCCGCCGTGATATGATAGACCCCATAAATTGTCTTGTTGATATGTAGGACAAGTTTGAATATTGGTCATGTCTGTTCAAAAACTAGTTCACTATGTCAAATTGAAGGAAAATCTTGTCAACACTGTAGAAGTCACATTTTTTAAATTTGGTCAGAATGTTTAACTTAATGATATCTAGGTCAAGTTCGATCATGGGTCATACCAGGTTACAAATTGAAGGAACATCTTGTTGATACTCTGGAGGCCGCATTTCTTGATTCAGCAGCTTGAAACTTTGTCAGAATGTTTGTATTAATGATATCTAGTCCATGTTCGAATATAGGTCATATCACGTTAACAAAATAAGGTCACTAGGCCAAATGAAGGACAATCCTGAAAACACTCTGGAGGTTGCATTTTGAATCTTTGTCAGAATAATTGTCTTGATGAGTTTTGCATTGATCAAACACTTTATCCTAGCCTAGTACATGATTTAGAGAATTCTTTCTACTTGATGGCAGTTGATTTAACATTGACATAGTTTTCAATATAATATGGCAGAAACATAAAAATATTCTGCCTAAACCTGCTGTCAATTTTCCTTTGATTCTTCATGTCTTTAATGTGTATACTTGTGAGCTCTTGCACTCAGGTGAGCGATATAGTTTTATATAGTGTTTTAAAATTGGCAGTTTCATAATATTTACTATTTTTGATATGATCTTTCAACTTCTTAACAATGCATACATAAACATAAGCTGCAATTGTTATTTCCTTTCACATTTTCCCTATTTCCCCAAACTTCCTGCAGCCCCCCAGGTCGTCAGAACTTTCAGTGCTTTGATTTATTCTTGTTCTGTTGTATATGTTGTCATTCATGTATGTTAAGTATTGTTTATCTTGTTTTCCAAACTAGATACTTTATTAAAAGACAATTGAATTAATTACATGTATCAACCTACTAAATGAATTTACTTTGTTTGAAAACCATCAATTGAATGATTACTATTACCATGTATGATAATTATGTATGTCATGCACAATGAGCGTATATGCTTGTGTTGTAAATGAACATAATTTCTGTTCTGATCTGTATTTGAAATTCTGCTACACTATTGATCAAATGATAAATACAATATTTATCTACGTTTGGTGAAGTACAACTCAATATATAATAATATATTCAAGATCAAGCTCCAGTGGTTTTCCAGTTGTTTATTTTCACTAGAGAATTCAACGTAGAGGAAAACATTTATTAGGAACTAATTAAGACTTTATTAAAACTATGACTAGCACTGATTTGTTTGGATTTCCCCAGTTTTCGTAAAGGAAATGAAAAACTTACCATTAAGGACTTTCTTTGAGACCAATCTTGATTGTAAATGAATTGTGTTTAGATTCATTTGAATTTCTAATAGCTTAAACAAGTAAAACACCTGATCTAAAAAGGAGTTTGAGTTCAAATCTCAGTGTGGACCAAATGACAATGTAGCTGTACATGATATTGAATCAATTAATTGTAATTTATGATTATTTTGAGCTCATAGGAGGATAACATACTCGATGTGAGCTTTTGTGATAATCCTACATCCGCCCTGCATAATTCGTGTAGTAGTAGACCATCTGTCGCAGGTGCGGGAGGTAACGGATTTGATCCCGGAAGACGGGTCATACTAAAGACCAAACATGTAAGTAATTGCTTTCCCTAGGTACTCAGGGTTGTGGGTTTAGCATGACAACTGACTCGCTGGTGTCAGGATAAATGGTACTGGCAACTTACCCAAGAAATCTCCTGATATAATTGAACAATCAAACCATACTGCATCATATGTCATATGACATTTCGTTAAACAACATCTGCTTTTAAATAACTTTAAATAATTAAATTCTATGTTGCAGCGGCATCAGAAAGAAAGTAAAAATGTATTAATTGGTTAAAAGCTATTATCATCAATGAGAAAAGGTGGAAAACCCGTATTTTGTTTTCTTATCAGAAACTGTTTCATTTCAAGATAACACTGTGCAAGTAGTATTCCTTTGTTGACCCTCTATACGCTTTTCAAGCCATAATATGTGTTAAACAACATAAAACAATACCTATAAAAACCCATAAAAGACTTAACAACAGTTGAGTAATACGTGTACAATGGATTATGCATGGCAAGATGATAAAACTGAATCTGTTTTTTATAAAACCATATACTAAAATAACTAGAACGTATTTCAGTATCATCTGACATACTATATACATGTGTAGCTAGATATTCATAAGGATGGCTGACTGTCTTTCAAATTAAATAGCAGATGCACTAACATGCAATGCTATTACATTATGGTAATGTTTATCTGAATTTAAATATGTGCATCCATTAATTGATAATCCCATCCTATACGTTGTCTCAATCTCTTTACTCTTTCAAAATGGAGCTTTCCCATCCGCTTTTCATACTTTTATAAATGTCTTTTTCCTACCTTTTGAGCTTGAATATTAAATGAGTCATATTTCACAATAATGTAAATGTTACAATAATCACCACTAGTAAATTGTGATATCATAGCAATTGGATCGGAAACAACATTTTTTTTAATAACGCAGATTGTCAAAGGAGGTTTTTTGGCGCATTATTTATTAACGCGCTATCACGTTCTACTATATTCGACGCATACATACACACGTGGGCTGTATAACTTTACTGTCGTATTTACATAAATTTACATATAGAGTCTGTAATGAAATAAAATGTGGACTATTATATGCGTCTTCAGAAATGATTCTTCATGCTTTCGGATCTAACGTGGGAATGGCCAAACGTATAGAAGAGAGCGGGAAAAGATTTCTAACGGGCATGTCTCTGAGTGGTTCAAACATTCCTTTAACGTTGTCTTGTATGTGTTTCTGAATATCCGTCTGTTTGTCAATCGTTTGCTTATTTAGTAATGCCTTCATATTGTTTTAGAGATATCAATTCAACAATATTTGAAAATTGGCAAACTGTTAATAACAGATGGAAAGTGAAATTCAATTATTATTCAAGCGGCTTATCACTTCAAAACAAATTGTTCAGTTAGTTTTGGACGTTATCTGTATGTACCAAACATCGTTTTCACTTCAAAATAACACCTTTCTGTTTGGATTCGTCAGTCAGTCTCATAACAATTGCCCACACGCTTTCTGACGACTCGGCCGCAATCGAACTTTGAGAACAGTGTTGCAAATAGAGAAATTACTCATAATTAGCAATTTCTCCCTTTGCCACAATGTTTTCAACGCTATTCAACAGTCACACTTTCATTCAGAGTCCATACTTTTGTCTATATTGTTTTAAAAGTCCTCGTCTGCAGATTTGTTGTATATAGGAAGGGTTAAGCAAGCATACACGTGCACGATCAAGTGGAATTATGTTAACGTCTCCGTAACGGGTCCTTACCGTATCATTTAAAATAGATAGTAATAGCTTTCCCTCTTCTCTTGAACTAAGAATTGCGGGGATAGCATTACGACTGATACATCGGTATCAGGATGAATAAAGCCGGTAGTACTAGTAATTACCAAGGAACGCCGAGATCTAACTGAAATAATGTTAAAAGCGGCGTTAAGCAACATTCAAACAAATGGTTCAAGCTTGGTCATTTATGCCCATATAATGAAATTATGTCATTTTTCCATATTGCATAATGATACAGTTTTTGGCCCCCATGTCCCTAACACTATTTCTGGTCTTAAACCTCTATAGGGACATGGTCAACAGTGACATTGCAGGCGATAGAGAGCATTTGACAGTAACGTGTTTTACCTATCTATCTAATTGCGTACTAATACTTGCTATGGTTAACGTTAGTCAATGACTTGTAAAGCATGTGTACTCCTTGCGTCTGATTTTGTCATGGTCTTGAGGTTGTGCTTTGGATGAACCTCGGATAACTTTATCTGATTTGGTACGCGACTTTGTCTTGTCCGCTGTAGCTATCCCTTTCGTTAAGGCCTCTGCAGTATCAAGTAAGCTATTAATATGGGCTATGGTTGATGCGTTCTGTTTGGTTGAAGGGGTTACACGGCCGGCTTGACGCCCAGTAGCTCCCCCTGAATGAGTTAGAATATCTCTAGCTTGATCTTGATGTATAGACTTGCTGATCTTTTGACTGATCTTCTGTCTATGTCCTTATTCTTTGTGAAGTCCAGATAAACCAGTTCATGTTTAGTGAATGACCGTCTGACAAGGTTCTCCAAAGTTTTCTGTGCAAGGTTGCCTTGCGTCGACCTAGTTAATATGATGGCATCTGCGATCTTAGGTCCGACGCCCATTTTCCCCTGGAGGTCTTCATGACATGCAAAGTTGACCACTATTATGCTTTCAGATTTTTTAAAGTAAGTTCAAATGTGGGCTTAAAGTCAGTATAACCTAAAAACTGTTTAAAGTCTCTGAAAACTATTCAAATACTTTTAAAAAACACTCAAAGTTTTGTTGAAATTATCTGATTTTTTTTTAAAAGATTTAATCAAACTTTCTGAAAACTTTAGGAAAGCTAGCTATTCACTTATATTTGTGAAAAATCTAAAAAACAGTTGCACCTGGTTCAACTGAAATAGCCAAAAAATGCAAAGCTCTTTTTCCCAAAATGTCTCAAGAATATTTCAGTTTTCTCTAAATTAACGATACTTCAACCCAACCTAAATCCTGCTAAAAAGCTAATAAATGCCTGTAAACAAGGTATATGCTCAGTATAATATACTTAGAAGGACTTTAGTAAGCTACACTTCTCTTATTCAGCTGTTTTTAGCACACAGAATCAAAACGGAAGTTGACTTCCGGTTTCAGATCACATGTAAAAACAACTCAATTTCACCGAAACGCAAACAAGTTGAAATGGTCAAATAGGGCTGGAAGGTTTTGAAATTAAATCATTCCACGCGTATTTGGGATTAACACTTACTTTGCGCTTGTCTGAAACTGTATTTTTTATATTTCGTTCACTTGTAGAACTTCTCCGACTTTCACAATAAATGTTCTAATTACGGCGTATCTGCGGTAATGTCAATAAATCACTTTATAATGCACGTCCTAATTGCAGGTTATATAAAAACATTTCTGACACCAGTAGAGTGTCTTACCTATCTATCTAATTGCGTACTAGTACTTGCTATGTTTAACGTTAGTCAATGACTTGGAAAGCGTGTGTACTACTTGGCTGTTGCGTTATAATGATCTGTAGGACCCGCAAATTGCTGACTGGTTTCCGCGTGTGATCAAAGCGTCTACAGTACCGAGAGAATGAGCTTTTTAACAAAATGGTATAAATCAAGTTGGTCACCCCAATGGTTGTTACACAGCAGCCGTTATAAGGGTTCAAACCTGGGTCCCAAGAGGCAAATTTCTACACAAAAGAAGCTGTTTTTAGAAATGTTTTTATACATGTAGCTGTCCTTCAAGATCTATTATATACCTATCAATTCTATATTTACGTCTAGCCTTGGCTGTGGGTTTAAGGGTCCTGTTCTGGTTCACTGTTGATTATTACTAGGGTGCATTGTGGCATTATATTTAGTGGTATTACACCTAAGCATATAGTGGAACTTAACCTAAAAATACGTATGTTATTCGATACGAAACTGATCATTCACTCGCTAAAACAATAGAAATTCTAGTCTATCTGAGCCACAGTGTAAGTTTTATCAATTTAATCGATGTATATCTGTGACTTATATTGTTTTTCATATTATAAATGATTTGGTTGAAAGATTACATTCTTGTAGACGAGCTACGGTCGATTTTTCCATGAAAGGTATATTCGTACTGGGGTCGTCTCGTACTACGGATACATTGTTGTTTTTCATTCAATTCACATGTAAAAGCAGTATAACAGTGTTTATAGTCTATTGAATGTCTCGTAAATCATTACTAAAGCAAGTTTAGGTTTCTTAAAGTTTAATTAATACTGCAAATGTATAAAACATACAATTTGACATGATGTGCATTTTCTATTTCTTTTACATGTTTATTCATTTGCTGTATTTTCAGTCTTTTACCTACTTCAATAACGACGGTTAACTCTTCTGCATTGTTGGGTCTTAAGCACGACTCCCCATAGGCAGAATAGGTCCGAAAAGCTCGAACTTAGGTACACCCTCCGGTTCCTGTTTTAGGTTCTTTTGACAGGTTTGGGTGTCAAAAGGTGCCAAATTATTGTTTTTAAGGATATCCATATATTTTAGCGTATGATCATGTGTACGTCCGTACGAGGCAAAACATGTAACCGCTGCTGGCGCAAAGCAAGATTTGCTTATTTTTCGACCAAAGTAACTTCAATTAAGTATTTCGCCCATGTACGTGCTGCGATATATACATATACATACTCCTTTTACATGTTTCTTTGTCTTTTCTGCTGACCGTAAGCACTTGATTAAACGTCTGAGAGCCTCTGTTTTGGCTTTAAATTGACTACTCAAGGCATTTCAAGCCTGTATTTCTCATTTGTACGTGCTGCGATATGTCATATCGAGGCATGGATGCATAGGTAAGAAATTAAGCTACACGTAACAATCACTTTACATGTGTCTGTTTTTTGTACGTCCGTACGCCCTTGATGCAAAGTCTCAGAACCTCTGTTGTGCCTTTAAATTGCCTACCTTAGTGATTTTAAACCTGTGTTTATCACATTTTCTTTCTGAGATATGTCATTTTGAGGCATGGTTGAATTATTATGTAATGAATATAGCTACACATACATGCTAGATATAAATACATATATACATAAGTTCAGATATACATACAATCAGAAATATACAAATACAGATAAATTCAGAAATATATGAATTCAGATAGACATAAGTTCAGATAGACATAAAATACATATATACATAAATTACATATAGACATAAGTCTGGATATACATTTAATTCGGAAAGACATAAGTTCAGATAGACATAAATACAAAGGGCATTTCAAATAAACATAAATTCAGATAGACATAAATACAAATACAATTCGGAAAACATAAATAGTAAATACAAATAGACATAAGTTCAGATAGACATCAATTCAGACAGACATAAGGTCAGATATACATAAATTATAGATAATTTCAGAAAGAGAAAAGTTCAGATAAACATAAATACAGATAGACATAAGGTCAGATATACTCAAGTTAAAGATGAATTCAGAAAGAGAAAAGTTCAGATAAACATAAATACAGATAAACATAAATGTACTCCCCAAGCTATATCAAGCCTATATTTCTTGCGTGTACGTGCTGTGATATTTCATATCGTGGTATGGTAACATAGGTAATGACTATAGCTTCACATTCAAGCTCCCGTACGCCCTTGATAAAATGTCTGAGAACCTCTTTCGGGCCTTTAAATTGACTATATCAGTTGTTTCGAGCACGTGTTTCTGTAACGTACTGCTAGTATGGTTGCATATGTGATGAATAAAGCTACACATACATGCGCTGTTTACATGTGTGTGCTAGGTTAGAAAGAGATAAACAACTTCAGGTTGAGTGTAACAGGGATTAGAGGGTCACATATCATAAGTATATCTTAAAGATTATTGAAAATAGAAAAATGTCAATTTGAGAATTTATACAGCTTTGAAAGTTATCAGCGGCTTGATTTCCTTATGAATGCATGGACACATATCTCAGTTATGTTACACAGCTGAGCAAAAAAGGATCATAATGGTCCTCGTGTTTATTAATAATTTCAAAGAAAACTACGTAAACTGTCTTTTTCTACCTACAATGACCATAAATTATTCAATAATCTGCAGATTTTTTCACTTAAATCTACAACAACATGCTGGCTTCTTCCCTTGTGTGATTATCAACCCCACCCCTCACAGGAGCATTTCAAACTAGGCAGTTGTTATAAGGGAATCTGGTCTGAATGGTGTTGACATAGTCAATTAAAAAAACCATGGGCATACTAAAGTTAAACTGCTTTTTCAACATTGGTAAAGGAAGGCATTCAAATTTGACAAATATTTCTTGTGTACATACACCTGCAACCGCCTGTCTGACCTTAATTTACGAATACCAACACAACCGTCCCACCAGTACTTTCAGTGAATTGATTAACTATAGTACTGATTACATACACAAGGGTTAACACGAGAACAAAATCCGTTTAGGAAAGGTGTCATATACAGTCTGTTATGTTTAAACTTAAATATCAATCCTAAAAATGGTTAACAAACCTTTTCAGTAAATTCATGGCTGAACCCGCATATAAGGGAAGATGGAATATTGTTGATGAAGATATGATCACGTTTTGTAATAGATCATCGGAAACTTTAAAGCACATTTTCTGTAGTTTAAACGAACGACGAACGACGGACAAAAGGCGATCACAAAAACTCACTGTGAGCACTTTTGCTCTGGTGAGCTAAACAAAATGCATTGATGTCTTTGTTAAAAAGTTTGCTATAATTGATAAAACTCTCTCTCTTTCCAATTTGTGTTAATACATTTTCACAGTCTTAGTGTGAGCCTTTAACCATTTTCCATATACAATATACTTACAGCTGCCGTATTTGAAAACACGGAAAAAACATTGAATTTGGGTAAAACCAAATTATTGACCACCATCTTAAGTCAAGAGTTGCAAGTTTTGTGACAAAGGGAGGGATCTCATTATGAAAAATTACTCTCGTTTTTTTCCTGCAATGTTCTCAACAGTTGTTTGTGATATGGGAACGGTTAAATGACCATTATCACAATTTTAAATTTAATCAGGGACATAGATAAGAGGGATAGGCAACTCCACCTGTACACCTGTTATCTGGTAAAAATATCACCCATAGAAATAAAATTGTCCAAATTTTCACATTTTGTAGCAAATAAAACTTTGAAGTCATATTTGGCACATAAACAAAACATACATATTCTGAAAGCTTAAGATTTCAACTACAGTTAGAAATATAATGAACAACTGGAATTGCAATGTATTTTGAACAATGGTTGGTTTAAAAGACACTGATATCGGGATTTCTGTATTATTTTTTTTTCTAAAAATTAATAGACTGACATTCTTCATAAGGATAACATATTATCAAAATCTGAAGATTATTGAAATATTTTTATCTACTGCAATAGAAGAATGTTTAAACTTCCAGAAAATATTTATTTCAATTTCATATCTTGAATAGTTTTTGAGTTTTACTTGCTACAAGTGTTGACACGGGTGATATTTTAGTATTCAATTTAGTTGCTTATCCCTCTTACCTATGTCCCTGATTTATGTATGAACATTCACAGCAATTAAAGTGTACAGATAAAAGATAAATTATATGTTTGTTTAATGCATGAGCGCAATACTGTAACATGCACTTGAATATATATTGCATGTAATGAACAGATTAAATGTGAGGTCATGCCTGTTTTGGATAGCATTTAAACCTCTCGACCCTGCACATATGTGTTGTTCGTTGTATGTGGGAAAGGATACATAAAATATCGGGTTTAATAAGTTAATAAATCTTCAACTAAATTTACAACCTCCTGGCCTGGTATTGTGGTTTGACATTATAACATTAGCAGCATAGGCGTGATTTACTCTTTCCAACTTGCAGACACATTCAAACGCATCTGCAACAGTCGACTTTTGAAAACATTGTTACAAAAGGGGACCTTAGTAATAATGACCAATTTATCACTTGCCACAATGTTTTCAAATATATTCAATTATTTTACTTTTATTTTTAGAGATATTCGGTTTTTTGCCAATAGTCTTCTACTGCAGATTTGATGTATATTGGAAAAGGTTAACAAAACATACCAATAGATATATGGTGCTTTACTTTGTCGACCCATTTCTCATTTCTTCAGCGTTGAAAGCAACTTAAACCTTGAAATGATTAACATTCCCACAGATAACAAATCTGCAGCAGACAACTTTGAAAACATTGAGGCGTAAATATCGATATTTTCAGAAGCACGTTGTCTTTCTCACCTTGACTTTAGGAAACCCTTTTCGGTATACAACAAATATGCAGCAGAGGACTTTGCAAACATCTAGGCAAAAATATTGAAACTCTATATAAATGAAAGTCTAATTACTGAATCGAGTTGAAAACTGTGTGGTAAAAGATGAAATGGCTCATTATGAGCAATTTCTGCTTATGTCACAGTGTTTTCAAAAATTGTCTTCTGTAGACGCATCAGAATGCGTTTGCAGAAGTTAGAAAGGGATGTGTCTGCAACATAAATTCTGTAACATTCCCAGAGACAACAAATCTGCAGCAGACGACTTTTAAAACATTGAGGCGTAAAAATGGATATTTTCAATAGGGCGTTTCCTGCCTCAACAGCATGTTGTCTTTCTCACATTGACTTTGGAAAAACCTTTTACGGTATACAACACATCTGCAGCAGACATCATTGAAAACATTGAAGCATAACTATGGATATTTATAAAACAGCGCTTTTCTGCCTCATCGACGTGTTGTCTTTCTCATCCCTACTTTGGATAACCTTTTTCGGCATACAACACATCTGCAGTAGACCACTTTGAAAACATTGACACGTGAATATGGATATTTTCCAGAGGATGTTTGCTGATGTTGTCTTTCTCATCTTGACTTTGGTTAACCTTTTTCGGCATACAATAAATCTGCAGTAGACGACTTTGCCAAACATTGACGCGTAAATATGGATATTTTCAAAAGGATGTTTGATGACTCATCAACATCTTGTCTTTCTAACCTTGACTTTGGTTAACCTTTTTCGACATACAACACATCTGCAACAGACGACTTTGAAAGTATTGAGGCGTAAATATAAATATTTTCAAAAGGATGTTTGATGCCTCATCAACATCTTGTCTTTCTCACATACCATATCTGCAGCAGTTGCAGCCGTAACCCGACTTATTACACGATAACTGCAATCAATCTGGGAATTGTTTTACTAGTAGGGCTATTAACTCATTCGCTACCAATGACAATAATTGAGACGTCCCGAGATAAAAACCAACATTGTGGACTTTGCGTAACGTATCGACCCGGATCAGCATAAGCATTCCGCGCAGGCTAACCTGGATAGACACATTTCGCCTCTTGTGGATTTTCTGTTTCAGGAATCATTACTCTATACCTCTATCCCCCCTGAGACGGAAAGTGTCGGCCCGGATTAGGCTGCGCGGACTGCGCAGGCTGATCTGGGTCAGGCACAATGTTGGTTTTCTCGAGAGACGGCTCATTTAAGATTTTTGCAAACAATGCAGATGTATGTGAGACAGCTCGTAACGAGCTGTCTCTCCTGAAATCTGCATTGTTTGCCACTTAGACATTACATTTTACAACATTTCCTGTTGGTCGAAAAATGGAGCGGTCTTTTCTTCAACATGGGAGGGTCGTTTGTGTGAAATTCGGCAGAGAAAGAGTTGATTCAAACTTGATCCGGTGACTAGAAACGACCGATCTATCTATCCACTTGTCTGTGTTTTCAATTTATATTTAAATAAAAACGCATTTCTTTGTGGTCAAATTGTTGATTGATTTATTGATTTGGTTTTATCACCGTTTCAAAAAAGTGTCAGTTATATCACGGCTGTCAAACAAGGGGCTGTGGGTTCGAACCGCAGACAAAAACGCAATGTGACAATCGTCATTAGAATTCCACCAATGGGCTAACTGTATACGTGGACATGCGTGGTAAGACTGTTGTTTGGAGAACAAGTGTAAGAAAGCTAACCCCAATCAATCAATCAATAAAACACAACAACAGGTGTAATCTACATCGAGGTAAAAAGTTTTGACAAACATCACGTTTTATGGAATTACAGCTATATTTAGAATGTCACTATGACGACAAACCTTGGTACCCGAATTTTAAAACTTTAAAATTACAATTACTCCAATCATTGTGATTAACTAGAAACGGGCACCAGCTGTTTGTCTTACGTAATATAATATAATCCAGCCAATCTACTGGGCAGCAGGCAAGCCATGAGAGCTTTCTCACATGTATGCAGACACATTTTGAAGCGTTTTGCTGCAGACTACTTTTTTTAAACTTTGCGGCAAAAAGATAAATTGCTCTAAATGAGCAATAACCACTTTCGTCACACTGTTTTCAACCCTTTTCAATTTATAAAGAGTTTCCATAATTATGTTCATGCAGAAGCCGTCATCTGTAGATTTGTTGTGTCTGGGAAAGGGTTAACTCTTTCAGCGCCGAATTGTTTAAATTAGACAGTTCCATGTTCAAAATTGGGCGTCTCCATTCTCATGTAATAAGAGTGTTGCAATATTCTGATAACTTAAAAGCAAACGATGCGGATTTCAGGTGAGACAGCCCGTTACGAGCTGACTCACCTGAATCAGTATTGTTTGCAAAAACCTCAATATTGCCTTTGGCGCGGAAAGGGTTAATAAAGCTCCGCTACAGACCATTTTCTTTCTTTAAAACAAATGATATTTGAAAACATTATGGAAAGATGAGTGCCCAAAGTAATCAAACTTATGGGATTATTATTTGGAATTTCATAACCGAAAAGGAAACAAAGCCATACAAGGGAAATACTCGAGACTGACAGGTATTTGTCTTACCATGTATATTAATCCAGTCCTACGCATTTATACCAGAGGCCTACTGAGATTCAGCAAGGGCTTATCAGCTAGCAAATCACTTTAAAACTGTTAATTCCCCATGAACATGAGCTGAGAGCCTAGCTATCACTGAAGGGTCAAGTTACCTAATAGTTGTCTCCCTGTTATCCCGGCCATTTGAAAAAAATTGTGACAACTATGAAAACCCTTTCACACACAAATCCCTGGAATAACTTCTAAATTCACTTCATTATACATTTCCTATAGTCAGATACATTTTGAAGCATTATGCAATAGAAGTATTTTCATAATAAGGAGAGGAGACATTGGAAAACTGATGAAAGCTCTAAAATCCCTTTCCTTAAAACCTATTCCAATAGACGCTGCCTACTGTTGAAAAAATTGATGCAAAAGGTGAAATTCCTCTTCTCCATTTTCCACAATGTCTTTTTAAATTGATTCAATAATTAAACTTTCATTTTTAGATAGTTTTCATAATTTGTCTATATGCAGATTGTTGTATGTGGGAAATGGTTTACTGACTTGGTTGTGGGGATAGCATTACGACTGAATCATCGGTTTCAGAATAGACAATACCGATAGTACTAGTAATTTACCCAAGATATACTGTGATATAACTAAAATACTGTTAAAAGCAGTGATAAACACAATTCAAACAAAACCTAAAGGTGCATTTCAGGAGAATGTTAGTTAATTCATAAAACCTTTCCGACGGACAGTTTGCATTTTGAAGCAACTGCAAAATTTGATTTTTTAATACATTGTGGCAAAAGGAGACATTGTCTCACTAATGTAGGTCTCCAGTTATCCATGTACCTCGTTGGTGTAGTAGAAGCGTGTCTGCCTTGGGTGTGGGAGGTCGGGTCTTACCAGAGACAGAGAAAATAAAATAGTAGTAATGGCTGCTCCTCTTGGCGCTCAGGGTTGCGGGGTTAGCATAACGACTGACTTGCTGGTGTCAGGGTAAATGGATCAGTAGTACTAGTAACTTACCAAGGAAAAATTGTTGAAAGCGGTATAAAACACCAAACAATCAACTAGTTATCCAGTCTATTTGAAAACTGATGACAGCTCTATAAAATCCTTTCCTTACCGTATGTTGAATTGTTGGAATATTTGGCGTTTTTCATATCAATAAGCCTTTCCTACTTTCAGATGCATTTTAAAGCATCTGCCGCAGATGACTTTTGAAAACATTGGCACAAAAGGAGGAATTGGTCATAATGACTAAATTCTACTTTTGCTACTTTCTTTTCAACTTTAACTATATTCAATAACTTAATTTTCATTTATAGAGATTTTCAATATTTTGTTTCAAAGTCGTCTGCTACTGATTTGTCGTAATGTGGGAAAGGGTTAAAAGAACAGTTTTTGATTATAGTTAGGCCCTATCTCACATTCACGAATCTGAACACGAATGATCACGATTTAACGTGTTTCCTTAAATCGTGTTAGAACGTATGAAGGTCGCGCACTCATTCGTGTTCATTCGTGTTAAGTCGTGGTCGGTCGCGCGCGGTCGTTACAATGGACTCGAAGCTTGGCAATGCAAAAATTTATAACACGATTTAAACCGAGCTGAAAAGTCGTGTTCAGTGGTATGAAGGTCGCATTAAGGTCGTATGGCAGTCGTGTTCAATCGTATGAAGATCGTGTTCAGTCGTATGAAGATGGTGTTCATTTGCGTTCAGTCGTGTTGGGGAGCGTGGGAAGAAACTCATACGACCTTCATACGTTTTAACACGATTCATACGCCTTTCATACGACTCCCATACGCCTGAACACGAAATCCATACGTTTGTCATACGACCGGAAGAGCACATCACGTGACTGAGTGAGAACGTGGGAAACCCCCTGAAAGTGAAAGCTCATTCTACAGCCATGCCAAACCTCAGGCGGCCAAAACGGAAGCTCCTTCAAGCAAAACCTTCGAGAGGGAAATATCCTTCACCACAAACCATGGATGAACATCCACTCGGTACCCAGGGACAAAATGAGCCAGCTGAAACCTCTCAACCACCACCAAAATCGCCAACAACAACAAAAACAACAACTGAAACTGACAACCAGCCATCTCAGCAGCCATCTGAGCAGGAGGATAGTCCATTCAACATTCAATCACCATCACCTCCACCTTCATCTCCATCTGAAGACATTTCGATTCGATCTGCGTTCGTCATACACCTGAACGGGAAGGGTTTCATGAGCCATTGACGTAGAGCGAAGGCATCATCTCCTATACTTGCGAATGGCAGGGGTTGATCATCGTTTGAAAGAGGTTGTGGTTCTGGAAGACCTGCAGTGCCTTGGTACAGTGCCTGATGTCGCAGTCCTTTGAGACACCACCATCTGAGCAACTACCATTGGCCCCAATGTCAACATACAGAAACTTGTATGAGGCGTCAACTATTTCGAGGAGTATGATAGAGTAGAAACCCTTATAGTTATAATAGATGGATTGATTAGGGTTTAGCGCCGTTTTTAAACAATTTCTCAGTTATATCACGGCGGCCAGTTCACCTACTCATGCATTTCCTGGTTTTCTCACACCAGTACTCTACACAACAATCTTCCCAAGCAACTGGCTGCTTTTCCACATAGACTTAACCCATTGGTGGAAGACGAATGACGCATGTCGCATTGACTTTAGTTATAATAGAAAGAGCCTGAATTTCGTGGACATTTTATAGCTTCATGTTTTCCATCTATTGCACCAAGAGAGTTATGAAAGTTCCATCTCGTTGAAAACTCATCAGCCACCTCCTTCCAAGCCTCTGGGTCTTTTGGTGTCGGCATGACCTCTTCTGTGTACTCTTGTGCAATAGCCTCACATGTTTCGTAGACAATCGTAGAGATTGTATTAGCAGCCACTCTAAAACCATATTGAGGTGATCGGTAGGAGTCTCCAGTGGCCATATAACGCAGTGTTATAGCTAGGCGAAGCCCAGGCTCTAGGGTTTTTCTCCAGAATGTGTCCTTTTTTTCAATACGAGGACCAATGCGTTCTACTAGTTCCATGAACATCTCCGGATTGACACGCAATCAGTTGGTAAATGTATTCACATCTTCACGATATAGTTCTTGCATTAGGTGTTCATACTGCCCATACAGAGGTCTCTTCAACAACCATGGTCGAACCCATATTCTCTTCCTATTCCTCACTCTGCGACGCCTACGCTGCCTCCTACCCCTCACCATCAAAGCCATAGCTACCAGAAGTACTTCCTCCTCCTCCTCCTCCAAAGCTGCTTCTTGCGGGTCTTGTTCGTTGTTGAACATGGTGAAGACTGACACAGAAATGCTGTTGCAATGCAGCTTATATACTACATGACCCACGTGACCAAAATAAACAAAAATATGTCGTATGAAGGTCTTGCTCAGTTGTATGGAGATCGTGTTTATTTTTGTAGTCGTATGGACATCGTAATGATTCGTGTTTAATCGTATGGCGGTCGTGTTGATTCGTGTTAAGTCGTATGGGCGTAGTATGACAGTCGCGTTTGGTCGTATGACAGTCGTATTGGGGTCGTGTTAAATGAGGTTAAATCGTATTGTATCGTATGGATATCTTATGACGGTCGTATGAGTTTCGTGTTCAGTCGTATGAAGGTCGTATGAGGGTCGTGTTTGGTCGTATAAGGGTCGTGTTTGGTCGTATGAGGGTCGTGTTTGGTTAAGAAATTTGCATAAACCACAAGGTCGAGCACGAATCAACACGATTTTTCAACTTTTCTTAAATCGTGTTCGCAATTTCTTAAATCGTGTATGCATGTATGTGAGATATGGGCTTTAGTTATCTGACATAAATCTTCGGACATTCTGGACCTTCGAACACGGCCAAGATTGATAGCTCAGAGGGTTTCGAAGAGTGTTATCAATCCATTGGTTTTTATAAGGGTTCATGAGTTCAAACCCCATCTCAGACATTCATTATTTCTAATTTTGACAAAAGTAATTATTAATACCTTAATTTGTCTTTCTCCATTTGGCTATAGTGGGAAGGTAGCCACTTGTCTGGGAAGAATGTTGTGTTGAGTACTGGTGTAAGAAATTTAAGAACAGTGCAATATGTGTGCCTGCAGGTTGGAATCCCAGGGTATAACCTTTGGCATGACATTTTGTAATCAGAAGAGTTTAACCCTTTCCCACCTGCAGACGACTTTTGAAAACATTGTTGACAAAGATGAAATTGCTTATGACGAGCAATTTCTCCATTTGCCACAATGTTTTCAATTTTATTGAACAATTAAGCTATCTTTTATGGAGATTTTTCAGGTTGTTGTCACTTTTCAAAGTCGCCTGCTGCAGATGGCAGATTTGTTTTATGTGGGAAAGCGTTAAAACAGTGTTAAACTCAATTTGAACAATCAATCCAAATAAAACAAGTCTCCTTATTACAAACGGTAATGCCATTCCAACCTGCAGACACACATAGAGTGTGGACTGTTGGTATCTGTATGACAAAACAATTGAAACGATTCTGATTCTCTTTCTGAATTATATGATGTCTTTCATCGATATTATCAGATAACCCTTTCCCACGTACAACAAATATGCAGCAGACGACTTTGTAAACATTTAGATAAAGATAAGAACACTCTCTCTAAATGAAAGAACAATTATTAAATTAAGATACAAACTTTGTGGAAAAAGGAGAAATATATATAGCTCATCATGAGCAATTTCTTCCTTTGCCACAATGTTTTCAAAAGTCATCTGCTGCACAGGCATCAGAAAGTGTCTGTATGTGGGGAAAAGGTTAATCTTATTAGATTATGATGTCAGTGGATGGGAAAACAGGAACTTGCAAGGAACTTGAAAAGAAATATCGAAAACTATAATGCCATAGAATAATAAATTATTACCTGAATATAAAAATATGCTATATATAATTCAAGCAGACACACATACAAGTAAATATACAATAACAAATCAAATCGTTCATTTGACAGGTCTTTGTGAGATTCGGCTTGAAACACGATGTTTAAGAATGAGGTTATCAATAAGACAGGAAAGGACAGGCAAGATAGAATAACCCACTTAAAACTGTGAATGATACGACCCCGCAAACATAACCTTTTTCGAAATGCAGCAAACCTTTTGCAGACGATTTTGAAAACATATATGCAAAAAAGGGGGGAAATCTAAAACTAAAAGGTTAACCATTTAATATAATTGAAAATAGTGGGAAATTGTCGATGATGAGAAACAGACCTCTTTATGACACAAAATTCAACTGCTAGTATATTAAATGGTTAAATTGGGAGGTTCATTTTAAGGGAAGTTTCGTATTTTGTTACTTCGTTTTAGATGTCATCTGATGGGTGTCTAGAAAACTAAGACCTAAGACCTAAGACCTAAAACCTAAGACCTAAGACCTAGAAAACTAAGACCCACTGTACTAGAAAACTAAGACCTAGAAAACTAAGACCCAAAATTACTATTATTCTTGTGGATCTGTTCGTTATGGCAAGATATACAGAGATGCTGTTGATGAATTCATGGCAGCTTAGAAGATATATATAGAATTTCAAGAATGTCCCTGAACTGGTCATCCGTGATAACAGTAACAACCTAATGCGGATTTGCCTTAGCCAAAAATAGGTGGTGCTGTAACTTTCGGTTTTGTTGCTTAGTCAACCACTTAGCAGTCCTACGCATTTATACCAGATCTCCTATTTCCCCCAAAATTTCATATCAGTGTATGTTGTGGCCAGTAATGGGCATTTAATTATAATGTCATGGCTTGTCATGATACCACTGATAGCATCATCCTGAATTGTTTTATGATCCTATCAAGTTTCAAGATTATAGTCGTAATTAACTGGGGAATGAAATGAACATTTCTAGTAATAACGAAGACTGAGATTTTAAAAAGAGATATTTTTGATCTCAACACATTATAACAATTTTGCTATAGACAAAAGTAACATTCATTTTCTAAAGATTAGATTGAATAAGTAAAAGGTTGTTATCACTTATAACTCATAATGAAAATATAAACATAATTATGTACATTAATGCTGAAATAAGTTTGTTTTTCCACAGATCTTGAAGAATTGTCTGAAAATACCCTTGTCATGGTTCCTTTAAGTATTTCTACTTTTGTCATAATGCTTTCAATACATGTCTGCTGCAAATGTGTCAATGCAGGTGCGAAAAAGGGATATTTTACCAATATGAAATGACGTCTTTTGATACTATATCAACTCGTCAAAACCATAATGTGCATTATATCAAAGAGCATCATAGATAGACAATTTACTGTTACAGTCACTATTGCGTTCAGGTAATAATTTATTATTCTATGGCATTATAGTGTTCGATATTTCCTTTCAAGTTCCTTGCAAGCTCCTGTTTTCCCATCCACTGACATGATATTCTAATAAGATTAACCTTTTCCCCATATACAGACACTTTCTGATGCCTGTGCAGCAGATGACTTTTGAAAACATTGTGGCAAAGGAAGAAATTGCTCATGATGAGCTATATATATTTCTCCTTTTGCCACAATGTTTGTATCTTAATTCAATAATTGTTCTTTCATTTAGAGAGAGTGTTCTTATCTTTGACAAAATGTTTACAAAGTCGTCTGCTGTAGATTTGTTGTACGTGGGAAAGGGTTATCTGATAATATGGATGGATGACATCATATAATTCAGAAAGAGAATCAGAATCGTTTCAATTATTTTGTCATACAGATACCAACAGTCCACACACTATGTGTGTCTGCAGGTTGGAATGGCATGACCTTTTGTAATAAGGATACTTGTTCTATTAGGATTGATTGTTCAATTTGAGTTTAACACTGCTTTTACCCTTTCCCACATACAACAAATCTGCCATCTGCAGCAGACGACTTTGAAAAGTGACAACAACCTGAAAAGATAGCTTAATTGTTCAATAAAGTTGAAAACATTGTGGCAAATGGAGAAATTGCTCATCATGAGCAATTTCACATTTGTCCACAATGTTTTCAAAAGTCGTCTGCAGGTGGGAAAGGGTTAAACCATATTTATATTGTGACGGCCATTCCATTCAACATGTGTTTTCTTTCAAATCAAACAATCAATCCTAATGGTACTCTTCTGATTACAAAAGGTCATGCCAAAGGTTATACCCTGGGATTCCAACCTGCAGGCACACATAGTGCACTGTTCTTAAATTCTCACACCAGTACTCAACACAACATTCTTCCCAGGCAAGTGGCTACCTTCCCACTATAGCGAAATAGAGAAAGACAAATTAAGGTATTCACAATTACTTTTGTCAAAATCAGAAAGAATGAATGTCCGAGATGGGGTTTGAACTCATGAACCCTTATGAGAACCAAATGGATTGATAACAATCTTTGAAATCCTCTGAGCTATCGATCTTGGCCGTGTTCGAAGGTCCAGAATGTCCGAAGATTTATGTCAGATAACAAACTATAATCAAAAACTGTCCTTTTAACCCTTTCCCACATTACGACAAATCAGTAGCAGATGCCTTTGAAACAAAATATTGAAAATCTCTATAAATGAAAATTAAGTTGTTGAATATAGTTGAAAACATTGTGGAAAATTGAGAAATTGCTCTGCTACAGATGCGGCAAAATGCAAGAGTAGATTATGAGCAATTTCCCCGTTTGTCTGAAAAGTAGTCTGCTGCAGATGTGTCAGAATGCGCCTGCAAGAGTTAAAGGGTCAAATGAAAGTTTAATTATTTAAATAAAGTTGAAAAGAAAGTAACACAAGTAGAATTTAGTCATCATGACCAATTCCTCCTTTTGTGCCAATGTTTTCAAAAGTCATCTGCTGCAGATGCTTTAAAATGCATCTGAAAGTAGGAAAGGCTTATTGATATGAAAAACACCAGATATTCCAAAAATTCAACATACGGTAAGGAAAGGATTTTATAGAGCTGTGATCAGTTTTTAAATAGACTAGATAACTAGTTGATTGTTTGGTGTTTTATCCCGCTTTCAACCATTTTTCCTTGGTAAGTTAATAGTACTACTGGTCCATTTACCCTGACACCAGCAAGTCAGTCGTTATGCTAACCCCGCAACCCTGAGTGCCAAGGGGAGCAGCCATTACTACTATTTTAAAGTCCCTGGTAAGACCCGGCCGGGGATTGAACCTGCGACCTCCCACACCCAAGGCAGACACGCTTCTACTACACCAACGAGGCGGCACATGGTTAACTGGAGACCTACATTAGTGAGACAATGTCTCCTTTTGCCACAATGAATTAAAAAATCAAATTTTGCAGTTGCTTCAAAATGCAAACTGCCTGTTGGAAAGGTTTTACGAATTAACGAGCATTCTCCTGAAATGCACCTTTAGGTTTTGTGTGAATTGTGTTTATCACTGCTTTTAACAGTATTTTAGTTATATCACAGTACATTGTATATCTTGGGTAAATTACTAGTACTATCGGTATTGTATATTCTGAAACCGATGATTCAGTTGTAATGCTATCCCCACAACCAAGTCAACTTCAGTAAACCATTTCCCACATACAACAATCTGCATATAGACAAAATATGAAAATTATCTAAAAATGAAAGTTTGATTATTGAATAAATTTAAAAAACATTGTGGAAAATGAAGAAGAGCAATTTCTCCTTTTGCTTCAATGTTTTCAACAGTAGGCAGCGTCTATTGGAATAGGTTTTAAGGAAAGGTTTTTTAGAGCTTTCATCAGCTTTCCAATGTCTCCTCTCCTTATCATGAAAAGACTTCTATTGCATAATGCTTCAAAATGTATTCTGACTATAGGAAATGTATACTGAAGTGAATTTAGAAGATATTCCAGGGATTTGTGTGGGAAAGGGTTTTCATAGTTGTCACAATTTTTGGGATAGAGGCGTCTCGCCCTATCCCATTGCTAGCCTGCTTTCGAAAAGTCGGATTACGGCTGCAACCGCAGTCCACAATTGAATTCCTCCGCGAAAGTCGAGTTTTGATTGGTTACAATCTGCCTTTTCAATGATTTCATTGGTTCGACCGAATCACGAAAAACCATCCGCTTGCATTAATAAATGAGACAAAATAGTTCCAACGCGTGAAACATGATTGACCTCAATGTCAGTGGTGTTAGGTAAAGTCGACTGTGCTGTGATCCCATTAGTTTACAAAAGTCGACTTATATAGAGAAATGTGCAAATCAATGTAAATAACATTATTGAAAGGAGTTGAAACCATTGTGGCAAAAGTAGAAATTGCCTACGATAAGCAATTTCTCCTTTTGTCACAATGTTTTCGATTGTCGTCTGCTGCACATGCGTCTGTAAGCGTCTGTAAGCAGAAAATGGTTACATCCTCCCCATGGAAGCGGAACCCTTTCCGTAATACTATATAGCAATTCCTCCTTTCCAAACAATGCTTTGAAACATGAATCATTTTTGTTCTATAACCTAGACGAAAACATTTGTCTACAGTTATTATTTTTTAACCTTTGCCCCTTTTAGACACATTTGACTAACCTTAACAGATGAATGATAATCAGCAAGTTTGTCTTTTTCCACAATGTTTTCATCACTATTCAAATAATACTTTTATTAATTCAGGTCAATATTTTAGCCTTAGTTCAATGTTGTTTGCTGTATATTAAGTCTATGTGGTCAAGGGTAAGGAAGACTGTAAACAAACTTGTTATAACATAATTCGTCCAAAGAGAGAGGTCCTACTACTGGTGAATTGTTGGTAAAACAGGTTGTGTTGAATATTCTCATATGTCGCTGTATGTCGACACAACTAGGAAATAGAAATTAAATCTACAAATTAGAGATAAGTTCATTTCAACATTGATTGATTGGGGTTTAACGCCGTTTTTAACATTTCCTCAGTTATATCACCGCGGCCAGTTCACCTACAAATGTATTTCCTGGTTTTCTCACACCAGTACTCCACACAACAATCTTCCCAAGCAACTGGCTGCTTTTCCACATAGACTTAGCCCATTGGTTAAAGACAAATTACGCATGTCACATTGACTTTTGTCAAACGTCGGAAACAAAGTTGGCCGAAAATGTCAACATACACACGAGTTATAACCGCAAGGTCATTATTCATTTTATAATTAAGGCTCTTCTAGCGATTTTGGGACTAAAATTATAATGTTTATGTATTTGCGTTAATTGAAGACTCAACGTCCGTCAACGTGTAATCTAGTCCTAGATGCATCTGTTGACCAATTAACTAGAAATGTAGTCTAAATAGGTTTTTGTAAATTAACCTTGTACGGTCCCATTTCGGAGATACAATTAAATTGCAAATACTTTACAAATACCATAATCTAAGCTTTTCTAAGTACAGACGAGTTTTGACGCATCGAACCAGTCTTCTGAAATCAATATTTTATGAGTTGTCTCTGTCTGTAAAGCGTGAAGGTATAATCCGGAGTCCGGCCGGCTGTCTGCCTGAATGTGCATTCGTCCGTCCGTCATGGATTGCATGTATTGGTCAACACATTGTTACTGTATGGCAGATTTATTTCAAAGTGGTCACACTTATACCGTGTGATCAGGAGAACGGTAAAGTACTAGGTACATAACTCTGGTCTTTTTATTTTAGTTATCTCCATTTTTCCTTATTTAGTTCAGAGATTGTCTCAATTAATTTCCATGGTATCCATTTCAAACTTGGTATGTAAGTAACGTATGACCTACAGATTTGCAGTGAACATTACCATAACTTTAGCATGCTGCGTTTGGAGTGTGTATATTTTTGTCTTTCTATGTTCTTATTTATTATATGACTTTCGCATGCAACACATGCGCTCCGTGAAATGCCCTTATTCGTTAATGAGTGCTTCCCCAAGCTTTGTACTTTGTCCGGAGCGACTGACTGTCTGTCTGTCTTTGTGTGCATCCATCCGTCCGTCTGTCCGTTACGGTTTGTATTAATGGGTCAAAACTTTGTTTCTGTTTCGCGGATCCATTTCAATGTCGTCACACGTATACATTGGGATTAGGAGATCGATACAATATTTTGAACACAAATCTGATCTGTTTTTTAGGTGTAAACTCATTTTTTCATTTCTTCGGTTATTGTCTCAATAGATGTCCATTTAGAGCTACAGATGTGCAGTACAAAAGAAACATAACTTTAGCATGCTTTCGATTGTGTTTCATTTATCAGCATGATTACAATATACATTGTTGATCTTTAGTGATTTCTGAACTGGAAATATTTTAATTAAGGGTCGCTGCTCGTTTTTTGTCAATCTTTTGGACTTCGTGATTTATTTTTTTTATACAAGAAAAGGGTCAAACTTTGATAAATTAGGTATATGTTATTGGCAGGCAATGTGTGTTGCTTCACACAATTTTGGTTTGGTTTGTTTAAAGGTCATTGTTTCATTGTTTCAACAATGTTTGTCCATATTATCTATGCCATATATCTTCAACTTACATATACCCCTATACCGCTTTGATTTTCAAATGGAGACAAATATTAGGTGACTTGACCCTTCAGAAATCAACTTCATGGCCCCAGATAAGATCAAAGAGAGCTAGGCTCTCAGCTCATGTTCATGTGGGATTAACAGTTTTAAGTGATTTACTAGCTGATAAGCCCTTGCTGAATCTCAGTAGGCCTGACTACATTGTACTGAAGGCCAACGAATACATAAGACTAATTAGTTGACAAATTTTGCAAATTCGGAAACTTTAGAGTGTTCATAAGAGCAGTTCCTCCCTTTGTCACAGTATTTCTAGAAGTCTTCTTGAACAGAAGTATCTATAGTTGCTTACTTACGTAAATAACAAAATAAACTGTATAACATTGGTTTATTGGGAATGATCTTTATCCATCCAATTTACCCTTTTTCCCACATACAACAAATCTCTTGTTTTCATCTGTACAACAAAATGTGACTTTCTTTGTTCATGATAATATTTCTGTTATTATGTATTCTCATGTTGCCTCCCACTTGTTTCCTATTTGGTCAATTGTAAAACAAATCATGTAATATTATCTAGTAATTTTGGGTCTTAGTTTTCTAGTAGAGTGGGTCTTAGTTTTCTAGGTCTTAGTTTTCTAGTACAGTGGGTCTTAGTTTTCTAGGTCTTAGTTTTCTAGGTCTTAGTTTTCTAGTACAGTGGGTCTTGGATTTCTAGGTCTTAGTTTTCTAGTACAGTGGGTCTTAGTTTTCTAGGTCTTAGGTCTTAGGTCTTAGTTTCCTAGACACCCTCATCTGATACATGTGTATTATACATGCTAAAATGGTCAGACATAACAGACCAATTTCATAACCAGTGTGCCATAACCGTTAACATATTTTAATTACATTATACCGATAAACGTATTACAAACGTGTCAGTAAGATACAAGTTACTCTTATGTTTAGGGCTTTATATTACATTTACAAGGTGTATTTGTAGTCTCTTTCGTGAGTTTCCCGATGCATATCTCTATATTTCTATTGATATAACCTGAATGGACAGTTAAGTCCGCAGATATAAACGTTTCAAATATTACGGGGAAAAATATAAGTATGTAAAACTATCAATCGCTACAAGATTGTACAAACACTTGTAAATGGGGGACGGGTTTCTTCCTTCATCAATCAAATTTGCAGATAAAACAATTGGAGTCTAAAATAGATCAGTTTAAACAGAACAATATTAAACAAACATGTAGAAAGATAATGAAACCCTGGCTTAGTGAATTCGTTTAAAACATCTCACATACTTCTTGTCAAAGGTGAATGGACGAACATTGTTATGCATTTTTAATAAGTTCGATTTGCTGAGGCAATCTATTGGTGACCTTTGTAATTCAAACGAATAAAGTTAGATTACGTTTTCATAACTACAAGTCAGTTACATGTATAATCATATTTACCTTTAGACTGTCTACCAACAACATAGCTGTCCATATAGTATGCTTTATTATTAATAATGTTATTAATATTATATCACTAAATAGGGTTTATTAACCAATAAGTTTGCATATATTTTGAATCAATGAAATGACTTTAATGCCAATATTTTATGACATTATTCCTTAAATCTAAATGTATATTTTTTATTGAGGCAAGCCAGTAACCATGTTATTTCTATGGATCTGAGCTATGATATAACACCATTTAGCACATGTATTGACATAACTATAGTTTAAACCTCTATTGGCAGACCCACTTCAGCTACCTGGCTAAGGGCAAGTAAAGGGATGATTCGGGCCTGTTCAGCATAGCAACAACAAAACCTTGAAGTATAAATAGAACGTTGTCAGTGGCGTAGCTTTATCATCATTCACTACCTTTCGGACTGATCTATCAGCTCAAGTATTCTCTTTTTATATTTTGGCTTATTATAATTTGCGTTCTTCTACTTTTTTTGCCCAGTGTTAATTAAGGCGCATCTCGGACATTTCATCAGTTCGAAGAGTTGGTGTCTTAATCCACTTTAATACGTATACGATTGTGGTTTTACTTAACCGAGGGTACTTGCTAATTGCAAAGAAGTTAGTTAGAAGTAATACGTAAGGGTATTTGATGGGAAATAATTCTTTGAATGGTGTTTCAACAGTATTTGTTTTATATCACGATATGTCTTATGTCATGTACTAGTACTACAAAATTCGTTTCTCTTGACACCAATAGGACTAATTTGGGAAGCCATTACTACCACTTTTAAAGTATCGTGTTTGACCTGACCAGTGATCAAACCGTGGTTTCTGCTCCCATGGCGGACGCTCTAATTACTGCACCATGGAGACAATGGAATATCTAGTGCAATGGTGATCCAGAGAATGTCGCAAACTCATGTCGACCATCAATTATTGGAGTAATCGCTGTTATAAAATTTCGTTCATCTCAACATGGTACAGAATTATATTAATGTCTTAGGAGCGAAACTCGAAAATTTACGCTGGTAGCGTCATGATATAGGGGCACACTGTATTATATAACTCTGTTGCCGAATTTACGGAGAAAACCTGTTTATTTACATTAATATAGCTTGAATTATTTACATGTTTTACCTATTGGTTCTATATAGTCAGAAATAGAGAGTGACGCCGTAGTCATATTTTAACTACGAAACAGATGCTGATGCAAGTGTACACTTTAGGTAATAATAACAATTTAGTGTGGCCTAAAAGATAACCTTTTTCCAATTTAACGCACGATTTAAACTCGATTTGCTACGCACCTTTCTTTTTTTAATCTCATGTTCTTAGCACGTGACTTCCAACATATATAACGACCCATCCACCGTCAAACACGCACCACATTGTTTTATACTATCTGTTATAACGTTCATTAGAGTTTAGGGCTGTGCAAACAAGTGATTCGGGTTCACAGAATTAACATCGCATTAACATTGGTAAGTTTTCTCATATTGTTGTTGAAACACAATATTTATTTCAAGATTTATCTCTTATCTTTATCAACATAAAATTCTCATTTTATTATGAATTCATCGTCTCGTCATTATTGTACAATTATTTAACTGGTGTATTTCATTTGTGGGGAAATTATGTTCCTTCGTTGTGTCACATCGTAAATGTTCTTATCTGTAATTTCAACCATATCATTGACAAATCTTGTTTCAAAATTGTATACTATAATGTGTTACACATATATATGTATATCGATATAGTAATTGTGTCAATAGACACGTGGACGATAATAGGGTTGTTTCGCAGGTGACAATGTCTAACCTGAGACTATGTACCATTTGGACGGTAGCAAGACTTTTCGACCCTCCGACTTTTCGACCCTCCGACTTTTCGACCCCCGATTTACACGACTTTTCGACTCTCAGGGGTGAAAATGTCGGAAAGGAAAATTATATAGTTTCATTTTGATATATTTTGCATTTTTCCTCAGATGGTGCTATTTAAGATACTTTCAGTATTCTAAGGTTGTAATAATAGAAGTACATGCTTAGAAAATCCAAATTATATAAAAGGACAAGGCAAATTACTTAATGTCTTTGTAGTAAGGTAAATAGTTGTATGTGGAGTACAGTACGGGACAACAAGGAAACACATGGTGAGGGGAATTGGCGGCTTTCACATGAACTAAATACTATTAAAAATATCAATTAATGAATAAAATATAAAGTCAAAATAATAATTAATAAATATATTTCCTTTAGCTTTAATAATTGTTTGTTTTGATACAGGAAATTGGAAGAATACATGTTTACTCCACTATTGTGCATATGGTGGTTTTTTCCCCAAAGTAACACCATTATAAAGAAATATAAAAAAAATGTATTTTATCATGTATATGCATTTGTTATAACATATTTTATAATTATCACTCTCTGACTTTTATCTGTCCGTCGTCAAAATTGACCTTCAATGGGACTTCTGTTTGTAAACGAAAAGACAAATTTCAACCAAACTTAACGGGAATGAAACATGGCTGCAGGATGACATAAAAAAAAAAAAATGATAAATGATAATACTTGTCGGATTTCAAGATAGCTGAAATAATCATTCAGTGGGCCTTTCAGATGATACAAGTCCAAAAGACATACATTTCTTTTCAACTTAAGATACGTTTAAATCATTGACATACGTCAATAACAGTATTTCGTTTAACATGATAGCTTTGCGAATTCCTTAAAACTAAATCTAATTAATTATCCTTTTATGATATGCAATACATGAAAATTATACCTGCAAAATGATAAAACCGTTAAAAACAACTAGTTGTGTTTTAACACAGTGACAGAAAATCATTACATAATCAAAGTACGCTTGGTACTACATTGAAAAAAACTCTGTATACAAAACGGTGTACTTCCTGTACTTAACAAATTATTCTGACAAATTGTAATCTAGTCCACGAGCTTCAGTCAATCACAATTAGGAATATTCGCATTAATGCACATAAAACAGTTTGGCTTCCGGAATGTTTCAACATCGTACTCTACTTCTGTCATACCGGTCCCCTTTTATAAAGATGATTACCTAGTATATTGTTTCAGGTGTGCCAGAAACTCGGATAATGGTTTATATTTAAAAGCAATATCCTGTCGTTATCCTCTTCAAAATTTGTTCAGGTCATTATATCCATTGGCGGTAAACCAGTCGAGCTATTGCTCATCGTCCATCGGGCGTCATAGGTGCGTGCATGCATACGTACGCATATGCGTTAATCATTTGTTTCAAACGACTGCTCCTCTTCAGATGTTTTACCATCTAAATGTTTTCTC
Source organism: Serripes groenlandicus (assembly GCA_031761405.1). Classification (NCBI taxonomy): domain Eukaryota; kingdom Metazoa; phylum Mollusca; class Bivalvia; order Cardiida; family Cardiidae; genus Serripes; species Serripes groenlandicus. The sequence goes on along the minus strand of JASEVX010000009.1, from coordinate 1,086,377 downwards.
CTAAAGCCTTCTCATTGGACATAATTTGGCTGTTTCATCAACAAATTTATAGAATTCTTCATTAGATGACCCTCTTCCAGGTTCCTTACAAAAATCGTATTTGGTAAAAAGACATGGCCATGGTATATGTTTTACCATTCATGCCTAAAGTTTAACAATCTTTTTGGAGCATATTGGCCCGCTGTTCTAATTATTTCATATAATGTCTTAATGATAGCCTGCCACCAGATTCGTCCAAGTCATGTTGGTTTGTCAAGGGCTTGTTTTACCCTTTATTTCTAAAGTTCACATTTCAAAAGCCCTTTTCTCAATACGTTCCAGACCGACTTTCTAATTATGTTGATTGGTAAATCAAATGGCCACCAGAGGGTCTGTGTATATAGGGTAACTTTGCTATATGACATGGGATCGATTCCTGCTGGTCCTCTTAATATTAGTTTAAAACCATGGTCAGAAAATGCCATAAGAAAGCCGGTAACATGGCTAAATAGGGGTAAATGCTTGCGCTCTTACATTGTTGGTCAGATTTCAAAATAATGTGGCAGAAATGTACCTTAGGTTGTCATCTAGAGCAAAATATCAATTCATCGAAAATCATGGCGGCCAGGTCGGGCCTTGTTTTCCGTATATGCCAATTTTGCAACGTTTAAAAGCTTTCTCGTTTGACACTTTTGGTCCAATTTCAAAATAAATCTTATAAATAATATGAACCATGCAGCTGAGATTGACTTATTTTGTACATATATGGGGAGATTGACTTAACTTGTACATATATGGGTATATTGTCTTGATCAAAATAATTTAATTTGTAGTAAATACTGGCCTTCTTTTCTTAACCATTTTCCACATATATGCCGTTTCTGACGTCTGCAGCAGAAAGCTTTTGCAAACATTTTGACAAAAGGTGAAATTGCATATAAGTAGCAAATATTTCTTTTTTATCTTAAACTCTGTTGAGTAATCATACTTTCATGCATAGAAATGTTTCATATGTTTGCAAAGATATGCTCAAAGTCATAGGCAGCTGATGTGTTGTATGTGGGAATAGGAGGGGCACATACTTCTATATCACTTTTTTAGTAGCTCATTTGATCACAAAGTTTTAAACGACATCACCTCCTAAACCACAAACCCAATTTCTAAATGAAATGTTCAACCTATCGAACTTTGTCGAGCAGTTCCGCTCTACTTCACATGTAAATATTATTTAAACGACCTCTCCTAAAATACTCATAAACATCGGCCCAATTTAAAATACTTTCAGTGGAAGATAGTGGTAGAACGTTGGTCTCTCGTACTTAAGGTCTCGGATTCGAATACCGCGAAGAGCATGTTCTGCCATTTGGATGCAGACGATGTCCGCTAGATATATAAATAGAACAATGTTTACATGCTATCTTCTCCTAAACCACTTAACTAATTTCGAGACCATAACCTGCATGTTGCTTTCATTGTCTGCTATATATATATGTCTTCAAACAATATAAATCGTCTAAAACCATCTCCCCATAAACCACTAAGCCAATTCACACAAATGTTCTTTTAGTGACATACCCTATACATGTATACAATAAATGTTCCAGCCACCTAGTGTTTAACCCAGGTCCAAATACACACACAATTTGAAGTATCTGCAGTGTACAACTTTCGAAAACATTATGACACATTATTGTCTATTTCTTTCATTTTCTAAACTTTCATTTGTGGACGTTTTCTTCGTTTTTGGACGGTACTACTGAGGTTCCGTCTATTGTAGAGTGTTATTTCGAAAAAGCATACATTCGGGAAGTTCTAACGCCCGCTCCCTCCTCTCTCTCTCTCTCTCTCTCTCTCTCTCTCTCTCTATGTCCTGTCTTCTCTACAAGCTATATTCCTGTCTCTCCCCCAGAATGCAACTCTCGGACGTCTAAAATACTGCATCTGTTCAATATTCATGATTTCCCTTATTGACCCAGTGTCACATTGGAGTCATAGAGATTTGACATCTTCCAATATGACTCCAGTCAATGTCTACAAAGCACCGCAGAGCTGTGCTTCTTACTTCTATAAGTTATTCATTAACAATGTTCTGGTCATAACATTACAACGACTTCTAACACGTTAACCAGCCCTGGAACGCTAATGCCTTCAACTCATAATGCCGAGCCCCGGTAGCTCAGTCAGTAGCGACGCGGGTTGTCAATCAAGGGGTTGTGAGTTCGAACCCGAGCTCAGCCAACATTCTTTCCGACGTTTGACAAAAGTCACTGTGACAAGCGTCATTCGTCTTACACCAGTGGAAAAGCAGCCAGTTTATTGGAGAGTATGTTGTTTGGGGTACTGGTGTGAGAACACCAGGAAACATATTTGAAAAATTGTTAAAAACGGCGTTTAACCCAATCAATCAATCAATCAATTCAACTCATAACAAGAGCTGTCGGAGGACAGCACGCTCGACTGTTTTGTGCTTGCCAATACAATAAAACAAAAAACAATTGGGTGATAGAGAAAACATAACCAAGTACTTTATCATATTATTTATGAGCAAAGTACTTTATAAATCGAAAAAGAGTCATAATTCTAACAAAAACCTTTACTGAATTATGCAATCTTGGCTGTTGTGGCGGTAATGATGTTAAAAAGGTTTTTGTTAGTGTTTAAGCTATATCTCTAATTGATTTGAAAAATTTGATTTAGTTAGAAATACTAAACCAAAATTCTAAATCGAAAAAGGGCCATAATTCTCAAAAAAATATTGACAAGAGTTATGTACTCTTGTCTGTTGATGGAGTTAATGATGGTGAACAAGTGTTGTAAGTTTCGAAGCCATATCTGTAATGGTTTTGAAAAAAAGTAAATTGGATAAAAAAACTTAACCAAAATTCTATGTCAAAAAAAGGCCATAATTCTTACAAAAATCTTGACAGAGTTATGTACTCTTGTCTGTTGATGGAGTTAATGATGGTGAACAAGTGTTGTAAGTTTCCAAGCCATATCTGTAATGGTTTTGAAAAAAAGTAAATTGGTACAAAAAACTTAACCAAAATTCTAAGTAAAAAAAGGGCCATAATTCTTACAAAAATATTGACAGAGTTAAGGAACTCTTGTCTGTTGATAGAAGTATTGATGGTGAATAAGTGTTGTAAGTTTCAAAGCAATATCTGTAATGGTTTTGAAAATAAGTAAATTGGTACAAAAAACTTAACCAAAATTTTAAGTAAAAAAAGGGCAATAATTCTTACAAAAACCTTGACAGAGCTATGTACTCTTGTCTGAGGATGGAGGTAATGATGGTGAAAAAGTGATGAAGGTTTCAAAGCAATATCTGTAATGGTTTTGAAAAAAAGTAAATTTGTACAAAATTCTAAGTCGAAAAAGGGCCATAATTCTTACAAAAAAAATAACCGAGTTATGTACTCTTGTCTGTTGATGGAGTTAATGATGGTGAATAAGTGTTGTAAGTTTATATCTGTAATGGTTTTGAAAAAACAAAGATCGCTCACATTAATTATACAATGTACTGCAATGCAAAACACATCAAGACAATTATTCTGAATGCAACCTCCACAGTGTTAACAAGATTTTCCTTCATTTGGCCTAGTGATCTATATTTTTTTACCTGATATGACCCATATTCCAACATGGACTAGATATCATCAAGACAACATTCTGACAAAGTTTCAACTTGCTCGAAGTAAAAATGCGGCCTCCAGAGTTTGAACAATATTTCCTTTATTGACCTTGTTTCTGACCCAATATGACCCATATTCGAACTTGACCTAGATATAATTCAGACAAAGATTCTGACAAGATTTCAAGCTGCTGAAGCAAAAAATGCAGTATCCGAAGTGTTAACCATATATTCCATCAATTTGGCCTTGTGACCTAGTTTTTGACCCTACATGACCCATATTCGAACTTGATTTAGATATTATTTGGATAAACATTATCATGAAATGTCAAGCTGCTGTAGCAAAAAATGCCTCTTCTACAGAGTTAACAAGATTTTCCTTCAATTTGGCCTAGTGACCACCTAGTTTCTCACCGAATATGACCCTTATTCGAACTTGACTTAGATATCTTTAAGACAAACATTCTTACAAATTTTCAAACTTCCGAGGCAAAAATTGCGGCCTCTGGAGTGTTAACAAGATGTTCCTTCAATTTGACCTAGTGACCTACTTTTTGACCCGACATGACCCATGTTCAAACTTGACTTACATATTATCAAGACAAACATTCTGATAAAGTTTCAACATGTTCAAGTTGAAAATGTGGCCTCCAGAGTGTTAACAAGATTTCCCTTCAATTTGACCTAGTGACCTAGTTTTTGACCTCATATGGCCCAGTTTCGAACTTGTCCAAGATTTGATGGAGATGAATGTTCTGATAAACTTTCATGAATATCAAATGCAAAATGTAGCATGTAGAGTGTTAACAAGCTCAAATGTTGACGACGCACGACGCACGGACGCCGGACAAAATGTGATCACAATAGCTCACCTTGCACTTCGTGCATAGGTGAGCTAAAAAGGGCCATAATTCTTACAAAAACCTTGAGACAGAGTTATGTACTTGTGTCTTTTGATGGAGCTAATGATGGTGAATAAGTGTTGTAGTTTCAAAGCGATATCTGTAATGGTTTTGACAACAAGAGGGCCATGATGGCCCTGGATCGCTCACCTGATTTTTTTTTCACTTTAGCCATATAAGCCCCGCCCCCTGGCGCCCATAGTTTTCGACCGATCAAGATGGATTGAAGGAATCTGATAGAGGGTCACCCTAGGAATATTTCTACAAAATTATTTGAAAATCGACGAAACACTTTCCGAGGAGAAGATTTTTTAAGTTTTCACTAAAGCCATTTAAGGCAAAATAGCCCCGCCCTGTGGCGGCCATGTTTTTCGACCAATCAACATGGCTTAAAGGAATCTGATAGAGGGTCATCCTAGGAATATTTCCACAAAAGTATTTGAAAATCGGCCAAATACTCAACAAAATTATTTGGAAATTGTAGAAAAAGATTTGTTAAGTTTCCAATTAAGCCATATAAGGCAAAACAGCCACACCCACTGGCAGCCATGTTTTTTAACCAATTAAAATGGCTTGAAGAAATCTGATAGTGTCACCCAAGAAACATTTCCACACAATCATTTGAAAATCGGACAGATACTTTTGGAGAAGAAGCTTTTTAAAGTGTGCACTATAGCCATATAAGGCAAAACAGCCCCCCTTCAAGCAGTGTTGATTGGTCGAAAATCATGGTCAGCAGGGGGGTGGCGACTTTCAGCCTCGAATTATGTGTTATGTGAATTAAGTTTCATCCAAATTGACCCACTGGTTACAGAGGAGAATATGTTGACGCACGACAGACGACGGACAAAGGGCGATAAAAACAACTCACATTGAGTGATGATATCATTTTACCGGAACCACTTTCTATGTTTTCCAAATTATTTCCAAATGGACTACATGTAACAATAGATTGAAACAAAGGAAAATTTCAAAAAAAGAGGGCCATGATGGCCCTTGATCGCTTTTTTTTTTTACTTAAGCCATATAAGCCCGCCCTTTGGCGGCCATATTTTTCGACCAATCAAAATGGCTTGTAAGAATCTGATAGAGGGTCAACCTAGGAATATTTCTACAAAATTATTTAAAAATCGTCCAAATACTTTTGGAGGAGAAGATGTTTTAAGTTTTCACTTAAGCCATATAAGGCAAAATAGCCCGCCCCCTGGCGGCCATGTTTTTCGACCAATCAACATGGCTTGAAGGAATCTGATAGAGGGTCACCCAAGGAACATTTCTACAAAATTATTTGAAAATCGGCCTGACACTTTCATCGGAGAAGATTTTTTAAGTTTTCACTTTAGCCATATAAGGCAAAAAAGCCCCGCCCCCCTGGCGGCCATGTTTTTCGACCAATCAACATGGCTTGAAGGAATCTGATAGAAGGTTATCCAAGGAACATTTCTACAAAATTATTTGAAAATCTGCCAACCAGTTTGGGAGAAGAAGAATTTAAAAAAAAAATCGTTTCGTTGCCATGGAAACCAAAATTTTGCATGGATCCCAAAAATTTGAAGGAAATTTGGTGAGGTCATTGAGAGGATGCTTTCTGTGAAGTTTCATCCCAATTGACCCACTGGTTACTGAGGAGAAGAAGTTGACGCACGACGGACGACGCACGACGGACGACGCACGACGGACGCCGGACAAAAGGCGATCACAATAACTCACATTGAGCTAAAAATAATATAAACAATGTGAAAATTATCTAAAGCCTACCTTTAGTTTGTTCTATAGATCTGCATTGTCAATCTTCACTTGAAATTCCTGCCCTTATCTCTATTATTGTAATGATTAGGCTTCTAGTCATGTAGTTATTATGTATCCAGTCGATCATGATGGTTATGCAGTAAGTCACATTTCCCAAGTCAAAGATGCCTGCATTTAAAGACAAACAAGCACCTATGACCAAAGGACAAATTACAAACTGCCTTTAAAAACACTCTTATTATTTTTCTTTATTATCCATTCCACCAATGTCAAAAGTGAAGTAGTAGTACATTTACTATCAATAAAGGTAATCCAAATTCCGCCTTTTGGAATTCCGATACAGAATTAATATTTCACCTGAATATTATCCATTTAGGAATATAACTATAAATTTTTTTTTTTTTTTTTTACTTTCACTTTAACTATGTGATTTTTGTTTATATTTCATTTAGTCAGGTTATTCTGGCATTCAAGATTTATTGAGATAATATCTACATAGAGTTAAATTATGTAAATATTACCTTTCTTCATGTTTGGGCAGACAATAAATATCATTGCGCGTTCTATAACTCGCATAATAAATGCGGCACCCGGCGAATCATTACCGTTTCGATATATGAATAAATAGTGTTCTCAGGAGTATTCTGCGATCGCTGCTAGCACTCGCCGAATGTTGACGATTAACGATGACTTTTGCTTTGTTTAGGGGTCCGCGTCTAAATTCCCGACTTCATCAAATTGAGCGCTTTAAATTACGACGACTCGAAAACGCTTGCGAGTCAATTGACTAAACGCTTGTTTATAAAGCGTTTAGAATACTTTGATTATAGCAGAACGAAATCTTGCAAGAAATCGATCATTTCTTTCGGTTGAAATCAGGTAAACGCCCCGTTTGATGCGTTTTGTTTCTTTCATAGAGTTGATTACTTACAGATGACCATGTTGGTGATGGAAAGAACATGAAAAAACTAACATTATTCTACAGTCAAAAGATGCAGCTTTTCTCAATACTGCTTGTCACTTTGCAGGACTTTATATACGATCGCCACTACAGTGCCATCGGCGCTTTGATTTGATGTGTAATGAAAAACATGTACACTTGTGTAGCTCCTAAGACACAGTACGAAAGCGATTCAAATGACATCATTTTTTGGTGTATAGTTAACGCGGATGTAATTCGTAAACAAGAAGGCCATGATTTACCTGATTTAATAGAACTTCAATACAAAACATTATTTTTAAATCGGGAAGGTACTTTTGGACAAGAAGATTTTTAAAGTTTTTACAATGCAAATATAAGGAAAACAAGCCAGGTCCCTGGTGGCCATGTTTTCAATGAACTGGATTAATTTGAACGATCATAGTAGAAGGACCCCCCAAGGAACATTTGTGCCAAATTATCTTTAAATCAGGCCGGTATTTTTGGACGAGAAGATTTTTTAAGATTTTACAATGCACATCTAAGGAAAACAAGCTCCGACACCTGGCGGCCATGTTTTTCAACGGATCGGATTAATTTGAACCATCTTGCTAGACGGTTACCCAAGGAACATTTGTATCAAATAATCTTTAAATCGGGCCAGTAGTTTTGAACAAGAAGATTTTAAAAGTTTTAACAATGCACATATAAGGAAAACAAGTTCCGCCCCCTGGTGGCCATGTTTTTCAACGGGTCGGAAATATTTGAACAATCTTGGTAGAGGGTGCCACAAGGAGCATGTGTGCAAAATATCTTCCGAATCGGGCCACTACTTTTGGACGAGAAGATTTTTAAAGTTTTGGCAATTTTCCAGTTTTCTGAATCCGCAGCAACCAAAGTTCTACTTGGAATTAAATTCTTTGAACAACTTTAAAAGAAGACCACCTAAGGAACATTATTGTGAAGTTATTTTGAAATCAGTCCATAGGTTAAGTAGGAGAAGTCATTTGCAGGAAATTGTTAACAGATGACGACGCCGGACGCCGGACAATTAGTGATCACAAAAGCTCACCTCGCACTTCGTGCTTAGGTGAGCTAAAAACAGACATGATTCCACAAACCAACTTATATTTACGATTAAATCACACTCCTTTACAAGTTTTTCAAATTATGTATTAATCCAAAACATCACTGCTAGCAAACTTTAGACGCTTCGTTACAACAGGAGGGCCATGATGGCCCTAGATCGCTCACCTGAAATAAGAAATATAATTGGTCAGAAACTAGGTCACTAGGCCAAATATATTGAAGGAAAATCTTGTAAAAACTGTAGAAGCCGCTTTTTTTCTTCACCACCCCCCTGGTGGCCATGTTTTTTGACCAATCAACTAGGCTTGAAGGAATCTGATAGAGGGTCACCCAAGGAACATTTCTACAAATATTTTGAAAATCGGCCTGACACTTTCGGAAGAGAAGATGTTTTAAGTTTTCACTATAGCCATATAAGGCAAAATAGCCCCACACTGTGGCGGCCATGTTTTTTCGACCAATCATCATGGCTTGAATGAATCCGAAAAAGGGTCACCCAAGGAACATTTCTACAAAATTATTTGAAAATCAGCCTGACAATTTCGGAGGGGAAGATTTTTTAACTTGTCACTATTTTTTTCTTTCGGTTGCCATGGAAACCAGAATTTTGCATGTATTCAAAATATTTGAAGGAATTTAGGAGAGACATTGAGAGGATCCTCCCTATTAAGATTCATCCCAATTGGCCAAATGGTTAGGGAGGAGAAGTCGTTTGAAGCAAAACGTTTACGGACAGACGCACGGACGACGGACACCACGCCACGGCATAAGCTCTTCTGGCCTTTGGCCAGTAGGGCTTAAAACAATAAATGGAAGTAGAAAATATGGCTATATTCAACCCCTGTAAATGATGTTGATTGGAAAGTTTAGAAATAAATTTACTTGATAAAACCATCTAGCTAGTATGTAAGCCTTATTAAAACAGACAACGAATAGATACTGATGAGGTCATATATTAATATTAATCAATACGATGAATAAATAAACAATTTAAATCGATAAAATAAAGAAATAAACATTAGTAATCAATGATTGATTAACTGATCTACTAACTTCATTTGTATACCAAACCAATAAAACACCCTGTTGCTTTAATCAACAAACTGTTTACAATATTTTAACACCTTCAGCATTAATCCATCATTAAAAACGTGTGGATCGAGATCATCTGTTATATTTGAAATACGTGACACATACATGTATGGTATGAGACAAGTTTTTAAAACAAGAGGGCCATGATGGCCCTATATCGCTCACCTGAGTAATTTTTTTAGGGTCCTAATTTAATTGCTCTACAAAAATAAGAAAGAAGGTCAAAAAGTCATGGTGAAGGTCATCCAAAGACAATGATGATATTTGATTGTAAAAGATGACACTAAGGTCATAGTCACATGTTTATAAATCAATGTAAAGGACATGTGACAAATAAATGAAGTTTTTATTGTGTTCACAAAGTCAATTATAACAATTTTGCCAATTTTAAAGGGCCATAATTCAGTCATGCATGGACGGATCTGGCTGGTTTTCAAAAGGAACCGAGCTATTATAGATATCTAGCTACTGAATAAGTTTGGTAAACATCGAATAATAAATGATGACTTTAACTTGTTCACAAGGTCAATTATAGCAATTTAGCCAATTTTAAAGGGCCATAATCCCGTCATGCATGAACGGATCTGGCTGGTTTTCGAAAGAAACCGAGCTCTCATAGATATCTAGCTACTGTATAAGTTAAGTAAACATTGGATAATAAATGAAGACTTTATCATGTTCACAAGAAAGTGTGGACAGACGACGGACGACGGATGTGACAGGTGAGCTAAAAAAACGTATGTGGCAGGAGACACAGCCAAATATAAATGCTTATGAGGTACCAAATACCCATGCAGACCCTTCAGGTTAACACAGAGGAATAAAAAACAAAAAAGGAAAATTAACATAACAAAGATTCAAAGTTGAGTTATTAAAATTGTTTTGAACATATTTAAATCAAGAATTATTTCAAATTCAAATGTTTCAAATTTATAATGTTCAACTGCTTCTGTTTTTCTTCTTTTCTATATATATATATGTTTCTATATATTTCCATATAGTGCCACCGTTTAAAAAATATATATAGATATTATTTTTGATGTTGCCTATTTGTAACGTACAGCAAAGTTCCCAATATGATGACGTCACGAAGTTAGGATAACAATGAAGGCTTTTGACTAGTATTCAAGAATATTTTTTTTTATGAATATTTTTATAGATTTAAATTGTATGTTTATTTATTTTTATTGTTTATTTATTTATTATATTGTTTTTTCGTCGATAGACGGTTAACTTCAGTTTTGACCTAGATGTTAAACAAATGAGCTAGATTGTAGACCAATCAAATGTTGTTTTTAATGAATAATGTCGAAGAAATTAAGGAAATGAAACTTTTTTATTGGTTCATAGTTAAGTTGGCGATCTTACGGGAGGCACTAATTAGGGAAGTTTTAAATGAAATGTTCTGCATACTAACCTTTAATTGTTTTCCTTAAGAAATAAATTTCAGTGAAAAAAATCAGTGGAAACGTATGAAATATAATATTTAAGAGCAAAATATTAATTACTTTTGAAAAATGATAAGTTTTCACTTATTTCTCGGCAATTGAAATTTATAATGTGTTACATAATACACCTCTTGGGAGCCTCCGCGTACTCTCCAGTCATGTGATGAAATCGATATGTCGCGCTAGTGTAATGGATGTTGACTTCGATTTTCAAGTGAAAGGTCTGTGGTTCGCTTCCCGGCAGAGGCAAGCTTTTTTTTTCTTTCTCTCATTCATATCAAAACCAAAGTATATATATCTGAACTAAAACATTTATAAACCAAATATTACATATTTAAACGTTATTGTTTTCTGTCTTTCTAATAAGTAAAATAACAAGCCGGTAGGCGACGTGGGATTCGCCTTTGCATATTTTTCAGACTTCCGGCTCTAGCTCGGAAACTCGAGGTCGGAGGTCAATCACGTGTACAAAATGTGTGTAGCTCTTGAATAGCTCTATGAGATGGTGCAATCATAATTAATCCACAAACAAACCCCAAACTATCCAATAATTAATTCCAATTTGAGGTGATTTAACTATCCTTTGACGATTGAAAAATGAACAAAACCCTATTCAGAATCGTAACAAGGACAATAATTGTAGCTAAAGTGTATTAAATTCAAACTGATAACAAGGCAATTATCGTTTTTTACCCACTGTAATATACAGCTGAAGTATATTTGACCTCGTGTCATGTAACACACTCTACCTGTAAACATACACGTACAGCATTTCTGTGTGGTTTACACACGACAGTTAGGGGACCCTATCTTTGGAGGGCTACCATTTGGAAACTAAGGCCTCAATCAAAAATCGGATCTGTCCAGCTTTTCGAAATATATCGAAGTATCTATAACAGAAGTTTCAGGTCTCCACGTTGAAAACTGTAGAAGGAGATTGATTTACCGTTTGGGTTCTTAAAACGCGTTTTTTTGCTAGCTGCATAGCAACGGGTGTGCCCATAGCAACGAAACTCAAACGCGCACACCCTGAGCCCCTATGGCACCTGTTTGCCAAGTTTCATCGAAATCGAGTCGTCGGTTTGGGCTGTGGAGCGGTGATATACATCCAAACAGAGGTTTTTTGCTAGCTGCATAGCAACGGCTACCATTAGGAAACTAAGGCCTCAATCAAAAATCGGATCTGTCCAGCTTTTCAAGATATATCGAAGTATCTATAACCGAAGTTGCAGGTCTCCACGTTGAAACCTGTAGGAGGAGATAGATTTACCGTTTGGGTTCTTAAAACGCGTTTTTTTGCTAGCTGCATAGCAACGGGTGGGCCCATAGCAACAAAACTCAAACGCGCACACCCTGAGCGAGGCCCTATGGCACCTGTTCGCCAAGTTTCATCGAAATCGAGCCATCGGTTTGGGCTGTGGAGCGGTGATATACATCCAAACAGAGGTTTTTTGCTAGCTGCATAGTAACGGGTGGGTCCATAGCAACGAAACTCAAACGCGCACACCCTGAGCTCATATGGCACCTGTTCGCCAAGTTTCATCGAAATCGGCCAGTCTAGAGCGAATCCAACAGACGAAAAAACCTGACAATAAGGGGTATCTAGCGAATCCCAATTAAGCTTAAAAACGCCGGCGTATTGGTCGGTTGGCAAATATTGATGTGGTGGATCATGAGAAAAATCATTTATGAACCTGTCTATACCTGGGAACAGGTCGTTTTAGACGTTTTTCTGCAGAAATTATTTCCCGAATCGAGCAAGAGGGTAAAATGCCGTTGCACACCTTGTCATTATTATTACACTATATGGACGTATAGAGGGGCTATTAATAGTAACACGTGCAGGATTCCCCAAATTACCATTACGATTATTTTTAGCATAGCGTATAGACAATATAGAGATACTTTTTGAGTATTTTAACGAGGTATTGTGTGATTTTCTGCATTTGTTGCTGTTATAGAAATTCGGACGCCTGTGGACCATCCAGGGAAGGCTGTCTCCTACGGTGTCTTCGCGATTGTCCCACATTTTGAAAATGCTATTTACCCTTAGTGCGGAATGATAAAGAGCGGTAAGGGAATGGTGAGAATACAGTCCTGTTATTTTGCCTATTCCATTATTTACCTGTGCACAAACATTCAATTATATGAAAGTAATTTAATTATTTGACTCCGGTTTCTTGACTGTTTTCACAGTATTTTTACATTTATTTGTTTGCCCAAACATGCAATCATTTATTTAATGGTTTTTCCGACGACAAAAACAAAACCGCTTATAATTGATAATTAATCTTAAAATATTAAAACATTAAATTATTTCAATGCGGTTTTTTTTACTGTTTGCACAAACATTCAATACAATTAAAGTAATTTAATTATTTCACTGCGGTATTTTCACCCTAAAATGCCTTTAAAAAACTGTTAGTGTATTTATTAAATTGAACATTTTGGGAAAAAGTATAATTTATTGTTTTTATATCATACGGCACAAACAAAGTAGCTTTTTGCAGTCTATATCCAGTGTTCCACATTATATACTCAAATACAGGGTTCGATCCGCAGTCCTGGATATGTTATCTTTGAATAATATTCAAAAACTTTGAAAAAATTAAAAAACGAGATCAGCTTGTTCGAAAATGACGAGTTCAACTGAATAGGATATTTGTTATTCTCTGTTTGAATGTTATCCATATATTATATACAATAGACAACTTGATATTAAACGTACATTTACTAAATTTGAATGAAAATATTATTTTCTAAATAAGTTTGATTTTTTCCCCTATTACTATGTTGTATAAAACAAGACCAAACACAGTTTATTTTCTGATGAAAAACAATAAAAGTTCGTAATTCGTAACAGACTGTTTCATAAAGAAAAGCTACTAAGATAGTAGATTTTTAGATGAACCGAACTGTAGTGATATCTTCGCCCCGGGCAGAGATTAGCTGACACCTTACCTGTATTTTTTTCCCGATTGTCCTACATCGATTTATAGCCCAAAAACCAAAATGTGGGACAATCGGGAATAAGCCGTCTTGCGTGTCTTTAATTAATTGCCGGCATGTTTGGGAAAAAATAATTGATTGTTTGTTCACACCTGGGACGTTGAAAATAAAACACTTTTTAGCGAAACCTCCAACAGGTTTACTATTTGTCCAAATAATTTAGACTTTCGGTTTCTCGTTTTATCATCTGTCATTTATTGGTCAACCGACCGGGTATGCAGGATAATAACAAAATAAAAATGAGCATACCCGATGTCTTTTTTTGAAGGACTAGTTTACTATATTACCAATTTACCGAACTGGTCATTTACCGAAACCTCCGGTAATCCCTCCTTTGACAAAACGAACTATAAGTGTCTGCTAAACGCATCAATTACAGCCAAACACAACCAGGCAAACACTAAAAATTGCATTCCTTGGGGAAGCAATATTGTATTTTACCTACCTGTTAATTATTCAATATCCAATAATCTTTTATAATCACTTAAATTCACCAGTACCTAAACTCGTATCTGAAAGCTTCTAGTCAGTGCTTGATTGATTGGGGTTTAACGCCGTTTTTAACAATTTTGCAGTCATATCACGGCGGCCAGTTCACCTACTCATATGTTTCCTGGTTTGCGCACACCAGTACTCCACACAACATACTTTCCAAGCAACTGGCTGCTTTTCCACATAGACTGTTAGCCTAGTCCTATAATATATGACATCTCACAAGTCTTATGTTATAGGAATAACTGTTAGCCCTTTGGTGAAAGACGAATACATGACGCTTGTCACAGTGACTTTTTTTCAAACGTCGGAAAGAATGTTGGCCGAGTTGGGGTTCGATCTCACACCCCTGGATTGACAGCCCGCGTCGACTGAGCTACCGGAGCTCGGCCCTAGTACAGTGCAGAATTATTATTATCAACAATTACCTTGGTTTACCTTGGATCCGAGACCTAATTAGGCTTCTCTCCTAATATTCATTTTTGTTTGTTTTGATAGATATCCTTTGCGAACTAGAACTGTCTGCTAAGTGCATCCATTACAGCCAATGACAACCAGGCAAATACTAAAAATTGCATTCTTCAGGGAAGAAATATTGTATTTTACCAACCTTTTAATTATTTTAAAATCCAATAATCGTTTATAATCACTTCAAAAGCTTAGTCACTTTCAAAATTTCAACGAGAAACGGAAACGCATGTTCTATATATAAAGATCTGGTAAAACACATATGGTCAAAGGGAAGTAAATCAGATCGGCCTGCAGTGCAGACAATTTTGTTCAGCAGAATATGTAAGACACCCATTGGACAATAATGATTTTGCTGCAAGTTGAATTCATTTGAGGTCCTAGTTAAAAAAAAAGATTGGATGAGCCCTGTGTTCTGGTGCTGTTATGGTAGATATAAGAATGGACTTTGATTTAACACAGGTTTGGGGCTTCTATGTAATTTTGTGAAAGAACCATAACCCATAATACTACAATGGTCGCCTAAGTAAAACGAATTGCTTCCCTTTGACCAGATATACCATAAAGGAAAATGTAGTTATCTCCCTTTGACCATAAACTGCCTTTATAATGCCCGGAACGGGAAAACAATTTAAATTCAAGAATTTTCGACAACGTCACCTATTGTTGGGAGGTCCATTGATGGATCGTACGAATATTTGTATCTGCCAATGCATGTCTGTTTCACATATGGGTGTGTGTGTGTGCGTTTTCTTTGTTGCCTTTGTTTACCCTCGCGCTCGGCATTAAGTGTGTGTCTTCGTGTGTCAATGTTTTAGAGCACATTGTTATGCCCATGCTATTATACATAGACTCTGAATCTATTATCCAGTCCAACACAGGTATTCTTTTTGTAACTGTATATATATTTTATGAGAGATCATCCAATTAAACTTTCCCCCGTTATTGCTGTTTATAATAACAGTAAAAACCTTTTATCTAAACCACAATATAGTTAGCTTTTTGTTAACCTACCGATCACTAAAGCCATACGTTGTACACAATGCGTTTTATATGTCTACAGGGGCCGTTTCTTGCTGACGACGCTGAAATGTTAATGTATATATATATATATACAGAAGAGTGTGGCGATCGGAAAAAAACAAATTGCATGATATTGCCCCCTGCGTTTAGTCTTGGTTGTTATTTATTGCGAAATTAAGTAGTTTGATATATATATTATTATATTTAAAAACATATAACAAATAGCTAATTATCGATGCAAGCAGGCAACGACCGTGGCGTTATTGTTAAAACGTTTCCCACAATCAGTCACACATATTGATAAAAACCAATCATTATTCCTACTTTGCCAGGTAAGGAAGGGAATCTTGATTGGCGAGTAGTCAGTACATAATTAAGTCAATATATGCAGGCAATCTTGCACCGATAAATGGATTGAGACTAAGACTGATCTGGATCTGCACTAATGCCATTGTCCCGAAAGTTGATTTTCGCATTTCGTGGCCATTATTTCTGAAATTTGTCACGGAACATTTGTAATCTACGTCTAAATAACAATTTATATCTACATAACAAATTAGTGTGTAACGAAAACATTCAAATAGTAAAAAATCAACAAGGACACGTGTCCATTAAAACGTCATTAATTGCGTCACTGAAAATATGACGTATCACGGGCGTTCATTGGATTTCTTTACAACAACTGTTCATCGTATAGGTCTTGGTGGAGACGATTATATGTACTCTGGAGGATTTCAATACACATCTTGGTAAAATATAATAATGAAATGCTCAAATAGTATGTGTTTGTTATTTCAAAAGTGTAATACGGAAGATCAGAAGAAAATTCCTTTCATTTCAAGACTCGTAAACTTGTATATTGTATGAGATACCAGTGTCATTTTGAAATTTCTATCAATGAGTCCTATGAACTGTTTTTCATAAATCAATGAGTCCTGCAGTGTAGAAATAAAGAATAAAGTCTTGGACTCAGGATGTGCAGCAAAATGAGATACATGTGTACAGTTTATTTATCTAGTTGTTCATTTTTTATTTATAATTTCAGCAAGACTGTGACGTGTGGCATTGGTAAAGCTGAGAGCCTCAATCTGCATCTACTCAAAATAATCTTGGTAAGTATGAATTCTAAAATATATGATGGTTTAGCATGAACATAGATAAGTCTTATCTACGTTTTAAAAAAAGTTTTGTTGTCTCGTGACGATGGGCTGGCAAGTGCTATTTCAATTTAATTATAGTGTTGTTTGTGTGTAGTTCAGATATCATATGTAATAATTAATAAGCCATTAATCCTGATAGCTATGCAGCAGTTTTTTCGTATCAGTGTTAACAGAAACATTCAGTTTCTGAATAAAAGGAACTGAAAACAATTTGTGATTTAATACTTAAAATACATATCTCCATATATGGAATACAAGCCATTATAAAAGGACCTACAAAAGCATTAGTGTTTTTAAGTTTTATAAACCTATCTGGTCTCTATAACAACTTTCAGTTCCCTAACCTGACAGGTAAACTATAAAGGTAAGCTGCCATGTTCCACAGAAGTTATAGATTCATTAGATCTACCTGTTAAAAACAAACGTTTAAAATACACTGACTCTGTTTATCATTTATTATAGTGACTGAATTAAAAATATTGCTTTGAGATAGATATACATCTTATGACCAATTCATAATATTTTTGTATTTTCAGCAGAGTCTGTAAATCGACGTCTTGGTTGTTCTCATTGTGTTCGTTGAGATTGGGATTTGAAGAAAGGCATCGGGGTAAGAGTTAACAATCTGCATGGTAGCTTACATTTCTCATTTCATTTCGTGTTAAGATCGACAGAAACGTATACTATAGACTGTAGTATAACCTTATGACAATCTGCTTTAATAACATGACGTGTATGAAGGATGATCCTATTAATTAACCTTAAAACTTGCGCATTCTGATCTTGATCTTTACAGTTCGTCATTTAACCACATATATATTTTTAAACGAATCATTTTCTGTCCATCGTCGTTACAGTTTAGGTAAAAAAACATCTCCTAAACCACTGGACCAATTTCAACCAAACTTCACAATGCTTAATGGAAATATTTAACATACAGGTGGCATCAGCAAAGGGGTACCATTAACATTTAGCTTCTAATGACATCTACTCCTTATCCACTGGAACAATTTCAGCCTAACGTAATAGGAATGTTACTTTGAGAGTCGTCTTACAAAAGTGTTCAAAGATATAAATTATATAAAGATATAAATTATATAAAGAACTTTGGTTGTTGCAGCATTAGAAAGGGAGAAAAATGGCATGAACTAATTTACTATAAAATTCTTTTTCTCTGAATCTGCTTTGTCTGATTCCAAAAGAATGTGGTAGAAATGATCATTGAGTTATCCTCTATAAAATATGTTCAAGCTATATTGATTGGTTGAAAAACATGTCCACCAGCCGGAATCAGAAAAGGGGCAAAGTGACAAAACTTGAAAATTCCATTCTTATTAAAGTTCTCGTCTGATTTCAAGATAGTTTAGCAGAAATGTTCCTTAAGAGACACTGTTAATAATTGCTTCAAGCCATATTGATTGTTTTAAAGAGATAGCTGCCAGGCATCATCAGAAACTGGGGAAAAGGGGAACTTTCAGCTACAAACGACCTCTCCTCCTAAACCATTAGACCAATATCAACCAAACTGCAAAGGAATGTTCCTCTTTCAAATAATGCATTATTACAAATATCATTTACTGATGAGCTGTTTCATTTTCAGTTCATTCCCATTCTTGATCAAATTTTCAACTTTATTAGCTAAGCATTCACTCAGGTGATTGATTTAGGGTCTTGGCCTTCTTGTTTGTTTTGAAAATCAAATTAATGAAAGATATAAAAATAAAAAATAAATAAACAGCTTTTGGCAATTGTAAATATTGTAGATTCTAGACTTAGATCAGCATGTTCTTTTGTGTAAACTTATTTTGGCCTCAACTATTCGCTTTTTATTTTTCAATTCTTAGCGAATGCAGTCTAACAATTCCATATATATGTCCGAATTTGTCAAAACATCAACAAAAATATGTCCGAATTTGTAAAAACATCAACAAAAATATGTCCGAATTTGTCAAAACATCAAAGGCGGCACGCTATAACCATAAATACAGTGGAATAAGGGTTACTTTTATAATCTGGAACTGCACGAATTAATTCACTTCTATTACAGCGACTTGTGATAATGGCTGAGGCACTAGTTTGTTTAACAGATACAGAGAGCAGCAGTTCGGAGGGTGACTATGAGAGAAGCAGTTCTGATAACAGTGATGTTAATAAATACAGACTGGCCTTTGACGAAATAAGGGAGGAAAGGGTACAAGAAGAAGGTCAGGACAGGAAAAGACTGCTTAAAGACACAACTGACGCTTTGTGTAATGTTTGTTTCATGCACAATTTGATTGCTTTAACTAAAAATGTGGCGTTTTATCTGTGTTATGTATGTGAGAAATATCTGTGTGATGAATGCTTTAAAGGACATGAATCTCATAAATATATAAATTTGGTGAGCGAGAAGAGTGAGAAAGAAATGAGAAGAAGAGAGTTTCTGGAGAGAATGAGGAATCAAAGTGAGAGAGGGGAAAAGTTTGAGAGAGAGAGCGTTTCAATGGTTGATAGAGTTAATGTGAAACACGGATTGGATCAGGATAAGGATTGTTATATAACTGGGTTATGTGGACTGGATAATACAAGGTGGGTTGTTTGTGATTATAATCATTATTGTATAAAACTATTTAATGTAGGATCCAACCTTTTACAAAGATATATACGGTTATGGTCTGAACCTTGGGATGTTACAGAAATAAAGGTTGAAAGTGAACCCACTGAACAGGGAGTTTTGTCCACCATTGATATGTCTGTAATGAACCCAGGAAAGCAAGATAAACAAAGTCTGCTAGCCGTTACGTTACCATGGGGACATAGAATATTAATTATTGATGTTACACCAAATCCTGCTGTAATCACTAAAACTATAAAAACGGAGGGACAATGTCGTTCTATAGACTTTGGTGGAGATCATATTGTTACGCTCTGTTGTGATGGTTATAGTGATCGTATTGGTCATGGTTATACTTTAAGTAATCGTCCCTGGTTTGTATTCGTGATGTCCACAGACGGAGTCACCATAAAAACCATAAACACTGATGTAAACGGTACTTCTAGGGGTCCTTATTTCGCTGTTTGTCCTGGAAGGTTCTATATAACCTTTCCGTACGACAACAAAGTACTTTGTTTGAATAACGAGGGAAATGTAGTCTCTCACAAAACAATAGAAGGGTTGCTAGTAGGCAGTGAAGTAGCAGGGATCGTCGTAGACCCCGACACGAACCATGTTTATGTTTGTGACCGGGGTCAACACAAACTTTACCGACTCGATTCGAGTTTAGAGAGTTTAGAGCCTCTCTTTGATTTCAAGTCGGTAAATTTGAAGTGGCCCGACACTCTTTGTTTATATCGAGATAAACTCTATGTCAGTCATGAGTCTCAAAGCCTGCTGTCTACTCATGACAACTTTGTTACCGTAGTCAGAGTTCTGTAATTCCTCTCATCCTTTATTACCATACACAATGTGACATAGCAACACTTGTCTCACGAGAAAGTTTTCCATGAATGTTCTTTTGTTTCCATGGTTACCGTTGAACGAGATTACTTTCTCTCATTATTTATTCTGCTGTGATGCCTCGTACACACAGGCGATACAAATCTTGTTATATATTATGCTATTTTTTTTTTTAATTAGTTTCAATCTTCCGTTGTGAAGCACAATCGATTGTTTTCTGTTGCTTTAGTTAAGAATAAGATTTTGTTCTATTTTATAAATTATTTTAAATATATTGATATCCATTCAGCTTATTGTACAACTTATATGTATATTAAGATGTATAGCCTTGTTTATCCGACAAACACTTCCACACTTATTTGACTAAACCAATTTTTAAAACTTTTTTTTTAATTCATAGCATGACTTCCGTCTTTTATTCGGTACAGTACTGGCTACTAAAACTACTGCACATTGTGTTATTCAGTTTACATAATCCAGTGAAAATCATATTTTATATACACTTAACCCTTTCAACTGTGAATTTAATTCGTATTGTACATTAATGTGTGTGTGGGGGGGGGGGGGGGGGTTGCGTGTGTGTGTGTGTTACTGTTAGAGAGATACATATTTGAAATACAGCTACAGTATTTTGTGTTTTAATGCATTGTCATTGTATTGAATAAATACATGTTATTTTGTGTAGACTTTGTCATTTGATCATAAACATTATTAAAAGACATAGTATTTTAAACTATTTTCAGTGTTTTAGTTTGAAATTTCTATCAATGAGTCCTTTCATATATCTCGAAACTCCCATTTTTCTAAAACATTATTTGAAAAGAAACACACCTTGTCTTGAGACTTTTGAACATTTGTGGAAAAGGTAGAATTAGTACACTTTTATTGTTATTTTCTATTTACGACGAAAACAAACAGCCGTTGAGCCGCGCCACACTCCAACTAACATTCGGAGGGTTAAATATTAATTGATATCACGGTTTTAACAATTACATGCTTGTATAGTCGCAGCTCTATAATTAGAAACGTTCACTAGAAGCAAGGCTGCTTGAACGACTAGATCGCAAACAAGACAGATCCAGATCAGTTTGTGCGGACGCGCATGTTTATCTGAATCTTAACTTTATTTAAAACCAACGGGTCCGTTTTCGTGTGATGTGGCTCATTTTAAGATCATCTATGTTAATTGGTTATCATGGCTGACGTTCCTTCTGGGGTTAAGTACACGATATAACCACCAGTGTTCCGATTTATATTGACTTTCATCGATGGAATGCAGCCTGTGAAACTCTCATGTTTTAAAGGGTAATTCGAACGACGAGTTATATATACCACAAACGGCTTTTGAAAACTGCGACAAAGGGGAAATTTATTCCAAACAAGTTATGTCTTCTTTTGCCACACTGCTGTCAACTATATTTAAAAAAGTATGCATGCTTTCATATGAAATGTCCATAGGTTTGCCTATATATATACGCCCGTGTGCTGCTGCAGATATATTGCATGTGGGAATTCTTGCGTACCGGTGACGACCCTATCACCTTGATATAACTTGGATGATGCACGCCACAACCGTAAACAAGGAATGATATTTGGGGCTGTACTTTTTGATGCCGCTTCAGTAACATTTGAGTACTCACTCTTTGAATAATAAAAGGAAGGGATGAAATAGAAAAACAAATTGAGATCAATGTTTTGGGCGTTTTCTGGATCACATTTCCAAATGTGCAGAATAAGATCACTTGCACACGTTTATCAAATAGGGCATCCGATGAGAGGTTCTTTGAAAAAATATAAACGACATTTTACTTAAGATCGTGGGAAAAGAATTCCGGCTGTTTTGGCTTGTCAACACAACCTGGGTAGCTAGCAGTCCGGCTGTTCTGGCTGTTCAACACACGCGGAGTAGCTAGAAGGAGCGCTGTTCTGACTGGTCAACACAACCGGAGTATGTAGAGCTCAACCTGTTCTGGCTGGCAAAAACAACCAGAGTAGCTAGAAGTCCGGCTATTCTGGGTGATAAACACAACTCGAGTACTTTCTGGCTGGTCAACACAACCGGCGTGGCTGTAGCTCCGGTTGTTCTTGCTGGTCACGTTATTCAGCTTTGAGTTCAATGTAGCAGTTTGGTAAGTCATGGTGTGTAACCGTTCGTACAGGAATCCGACGTGGCCAAGTGGTTAGCGTCATGGATTAAAAACCGGACGTACCGGCCTCCCAGTTTATAAGGCACGCTACTAGAGTGTTTACCCAGGGATCATGACAAAGTAACGATTCGCACGAGAGGTGAAAGTGTGTTGTCATTTTGTTGATTGCTTACGTTTGATACCTAAAAATTTCATTTACATGAACACAGCTAGCACATAAACAGTTTTTTCACAAAACAAACTCCGAAATGAGGCCAAATGCGTAACATTAAGACACTTGTAAAGCGCCTCGAGGTTACATATGAAACACTCCTATCCCAGCCGTGCTCTGAATAAAACAATCGTAAAGCATTTAGGAGCAGTGTAGATCTAGATCAGCCAGCGCATCTGCGCAGTTTGATCTGGCTCTGTACTGTTCACCAGCTGGTCATGGACGGTTTCCACTCGAGTCCTTGTGATGAATAAGATGAATTGCGCAGGAACATTGTTGGAAAAGGCAAAAGTTCTCCCCATGTACAATTTCCTTGGTTTCGATTCGGTAACAGATAATAGTTCGGGTATCACGAATATCATATAAGCACAACGACTTTATTACATATACATTGTGAACCATTGCCTTACCTCACAAAAGATGAAGTGGTCTTCACAATTCTCAGAGCGCATACAGCATGGATAAAGATCCGACATTATTATATATGATACAAGAGAAAGTTGATGCAAGGCATCAATGTCGCCGGAAAAGACTGCATTAATTTAACACACATGCATTTCCGACTTTCATTAGTCTTAACATACACATACTGTTTTCATTATGGACTAATTCCAGGATTTTTGAAATTCCATATACACATTTCAGGATTTCTTTTGGGCAGGATTTTTGGAATTTTTGTATTAGTCAATAAAACCATAACAAATACAGTTTGGGATTTAAATATACATGCAATAAAAATCTTTTTAACCCCTTTCATGTCTGAAGCAACAATGAACAACTTTAAACGTTTAAAACATTGAGAAAACGGTCAAATTGCTGAAGACATGAATTTCCTCATTTTTAACGAATTATTTTTTCTCAAAAAATATATGAGTTTATCCGATTGTTATGATATTTGACCTTTACAATTCCGCGTTCCGTTAAACTACACCCTTGCTGAAAATAGTCCTATTATTTTGTCTCAAATTGCATCACTTCGATGTGTTATTTCAATGATGTGAATTCATATGTATACTATCGAATCAACACAGGGAATCAATTATCAAGAGAATATCAAATTAATAATAAAGGCATATATTTCATGTGTCTGTAGGCATGTATGAATTTCGAGTTGTACGCCCATTATGAAACGCTAGCAAACCTGACCTTCGACCCAACGCTGTAGAGCAATGTATCTGCAGAGCTCCAGATAAAGTGCGTGAATAGATGATCACGCATTGAAATGCAGGAAAAACGATTGAAAATATTTGCTGTTCGTCGTATCACGCATTTAAACCCGAAATAACGAATATATCACATTTTCTGTGCGTCGTTTTAATCGTAAGACAAAATGAAAGTGACGCATTTCCATAAATATCCCGATCGTTAAATATAATCGCGGTCGAATAAATTACCCTAACACCGTATGTAATTCACCTTGGTATAATTTGACATTTCACCGGTATGTGCAGTTTTTACGGAAGTACGAGTTCTCATGCTTCGGAATTGATATACAAATAATGTCTGTTCGCGGGCGAAAGAATCCGTCTGCACAACCAGGGACAATATAGTGTCCCTGGCACAACCAATTAAACCTGGTTCGTTATTAAAATATATCAAAATGGAAGAACTGCTGAGTTCTGCAATAGCAGAATAAATTTTAATCATTTAATCGATGACGTGGTAAATAAACAACAGCCAATTAAAAGAAAACATCATGAAAAAGAGTCCCCCAAAACAATCGATCTTTAGATACGGGAGTTCCCGTGGTTGATTTTGACTGATGAAGTTATGTACTTTGTCTTTTCTTCCCTAGTAATACACAATGTGTCCCTCAAATAATAAAGTTCATTAAGATTAAGTGATTTATCAATTTTATTTAATATTTAATTCACATACCAATGAATCATTCTGGAGACCTGACTTTAACCCATCGGAAGGGTCTGTTCGGTGTGTTCAGTAAGAATAGAGTTGTTAAACAATAGGTTAAAAAACATTAAAAATTACCTTTAGTAAAGCAAGCATTTTGGACAAATTTTAAGTTGTACAAACAATTGATTTCATGATATAATGACGTTGCATATGGAATCGACCCCTAAAACTAGGGACGTAGACATATCACAATATTTCACACTAACATAAGCCTTTTGAGATACTTACAGACATAAAATCCATTTGATATTTATCCTAGAAAGTACCTTATTTCGTCTTGAAATGCATTGTAACTTAAGTAGTTAAAGGGAGGTAATTAAACAAGATTATCAACATGTCTAGAAAGTAACTTATTTTGTCTTGAAATGCATTGTATACTAAAGTAGTTAAAGGGAGGTAATTAAACAAGATTAATACACATGAATAAAATGTTTATTAAAGTAAATTGTAAATTCAAAGTAGTGCAGTAAAAGGAACAAATGCTTATATTGAGCAATTTTTCACTTTCTAATAATGCTTCCTGCTGCAGTATCATCAACATGTTGTCATTATGATGAGCATTTCTCTCTTTTAAATTTACTCTTTCGTGTTCATGGATACACAGCAAGTGTATATTGTTAAGAGTTTTTAATTTAATGTTGAAAATGTTACATGGATACATAGGCAGTGGAATGCCTATTCAAGGTTAGAAGCATAATACATAAGTTAAAAACATGTTGACCTTCCTTATTTTGGGGTTAAGGGTTTCATGTAGTGATTCACTCTTTAATAATTATTTTGTGGAGTTAGGTGTTAATACCACCTCCAGGGTATTATAATTACCACTATATATTTCATATATGGGCCATATCTTCCAAATATGGGCCATAAATGCAATGGGCCATAAATGTTTGGGCCATAACTTCCAGAAACCTCTTGGTAGACGACCACTAGACATTGCTACACCAAATATCTAAGCCTTAGGCCTGTTGGTTTCCTACAAAAATATCTTTCCCAATGTTTTTAAGTTTTTACTTTCGGTTGTCATTGCCAAAAGAGTTCTGCATGGAATTAATTCACTAGAGCAATTTTGAAAGAGGACCATCAAAGGAACTGAATTTTGTGAAGTTTGGCTGCAATGGACTCAGTGGTTTAAAAGATGTTGTTTCAAGAAACTGTTGACAATGCACGACGGACAAAAGGCAATCACAATAGCTCACATTGAGCACTTCGTTCACAGGTGAGCTTACAAGAGGCCCAGTGTGGCCCTATATAGCTTACCTAGATATCAACATACTTAAGTACAAGGTATTACCTGTATGCCTAAATGTATTGATTCGGATGACCAATGGCATATTATGAAAACTAAACGCAAAACTGTACACATCATCCGAATCTTATTGGTGTGGCTTTAAACAAGAGCACCGCATGCGGGTACCTGACGCTCGTCTGATATCATCCTTTAACGGTTTATTTATTTTATATAAAAGATCTTCAAATTCGGAATGAATATTTACATATTATAATGACCGCACACAACTGCTATTTTTCAAGTATTGAAACAAGATTTACTGTGTGGAAATAAATCCACGTTCAAAGTTCAAATACATGATACCGAAGAATTTCACTTCGGATGGCTGTCACAATCAGTCAAGATAATAAGCTGAGTCTTGTGTATAGACGGGCAAATGAGATTAGCCGATCAATGCCTAGTGATATATCACTATATATTTGACAAATTTATCACTCTTTTATAGAAAAAATGGCAAGTTCAAAATTATAAAAACCTCTGAAGACGTTAAGGCCGGATTGTCGGCAATTTGACCTTGAAAATCGACAAACCAAGGTCAAGTAACCATAGAAATCAATAGAACTTGTTACTGGTTACCTTCAGGCAAAGTTTCAAGTTTGTAACCCTTTCCAGTGCTGAGATTTTGCCTCAACCTGAAACTTTAACCAAAATGCTTAACCTGAAACTTTAACCAAAATGTTGACGGACAGACGGACATCGCCAATCTATAGACCGGAATTGCTAGAGCAATCCGGCCAAGTTTAAAATTGTAAAACCTCATCTGTGTGTGATGATAATATATAAGTTCCTCCTGAATATTATACCTATAAACACTATCCATAACAAATCAGGGTACTAAATGAAAATATAACCATAGATGTTTAGTATATTACCATTTTTATGTAACAGTGACCTTGACCCCAGTAGCCCCAAAACACAATACCATTAATCAATGCAACCCAAAATGAAAAAAACTATGTCCAATTCTCAAAATCGACAAAAACGCATCAAAATTTATGTTTTTACCCCAAAAAAACAGGCCCGCTCAGCATCTTTATCATAAAATGTGAAGAAGGGTATAAGATGAACAATTTTTACAAGTTTCAGAGTAATAGGTTTGATAGTTTCCATGTAAGTGACCTAAACGCGAAGCTTAACCAACACCGTCAATTCTCAAAATAAAATAAACAAGAGGACCATGATGGTCCTATATCGCTCACTTGATTTAATCAAACTTAAAAGTTGTCAGTGTTCTTTATCTATACATATATACGGAAAACAAGCAACACCCCCTGGTGGCCATGTTTATCATCCTATCACAATAATTTGAACAGTCTAAGTATAAGGGCACCCAAAGAACATTCATGGCATATGGACAAGAATATTTTTAAAGTGTTTACCTTAACAAGTTTATGTAAAACAAGTGATCCCTAGGGTGGAGCCATTTTTGACCCAGGGCTATAATTTGAACAAGCATGGTAGAGGTCCACTAGATGATGCTACATACCAAATATCTTTTAGACAAGAAGACTTTTTAAGTTTTTTCCCTATATATGTCTACGTAAAACAAGTGACCCCTGGGGAGGGGTAAATTTTGACCCAATGGCTATGATTTAAACAATCTAGGTAGAGGTTCACTAGATGATGCTACATACCAAATATCAAAGGCCTTGGCCCTATACTTCTAGACAAGATGATTTTTTAATTTAGTTCCCCTATATGAGTCTATATAAAACAAGTGACCCCCGGGGAGGGGTCATTTTTGACCTCATGGCTATAATTTGAACAATCTTGGTAGAGGTTCACTAGATTATTCTACATACTAAATATCAAAGGCACTTGCACTTTGTGCATAGGTGAGCTAAAAACAAGTGACCCCAGGGCTATAATTTGAACACTCTTGGTAGAGGTTCAGTAGATGATGCTACATACCAAATATCAAAGGCATGGGCCTTCTACTTTCAGACAAGAAGATTTTTTAAGTTTTTTCCCTATATGAGTCTATGAAAAACAAGTGACCCCCGGGAAGGGGTAATTTTTGACCCCAGGGCTATAATTTGAACAATCTTGGTAGAGGTTTACTAGATGACGCTACATACCAAATATCAAAGGCATGGGCCTTCTACTTTCAGACAAGAAGATTTTTAAGTTTTGGTTAATTTCCCCTTTTTTGTTGCCGTGGCAACCAAAGTTCTGCATGGAGTAGAATTCTTTGAACAAGTTTGAAATAGAACCACCCAAGGAACATTCCTGTAATATTATTTTGAATTTGGTTAATTGGTTTAGGAGAAGAAGTCATTTGTAGGAAAATGTGAACGGATGACGACGCCGACGACGACGACGGACGGTGAGCGATCACAAAAGCTCACCTTGCACTTCGTGCATAGGTGAGCGAAAAACAGACCACACTCAACATCTTTAGTATACAATGTGAAGAAGGGTATTAGATGAACAAGTTTCACAAGTTTCAAAGTAATAGATTTGATAGTTCCCATGTAAGTGACCTAAACGCAAAACTTAACCAAACCGCCAATTCTCAAAATCAACCAAAATACATCAAAATTGATGTTTTTTACCCCCCCCCCCCCAAAATAGGCCACACTCAGAATTTTAAGCATACAATGTGAAGAAGGGTATTGAACACTTTTTTGAAAGTATTAGGTTTGATAGTTTCCATGTAAGTGACCTAAACGCAAAACTTAACCAACGCCGCCGACGCCGATCAAGTGACGACAATAGCTCGTTGTTTTTCTTCAAAAAATCAGACGAGCTTAACACGACTATGTGTCAACAGGTCATGATCATGGTGGTAAAGAGGGAAAAGAGGGAAACAGCCCCTGTTAGTAACAACGGATCAGAATAGTTTGAACAATCTTGTCATCCAAGAAACATTTGTGCAAAATCATATTCAAATCCGGCTAGTACTTTTGAGCAAAAAGATTCTAATAGCGTATAAAATATATATATATAAATTTAGTAGAGTGTCACCCAAGGAGCATTGATGCCAATAATATTTTTAAATCGGGTCAGTACTTTTGGACAAGAAGATTTAAAGTGTTCATATATAAAATATATATATATAAACTTAGTAGAGTGTCACCCAAGGAGCATTGGTGCCAATAATATTTTGAAATCGGGTCAGTACTTTTGGACAAGAAGATTTAAAGTAGTCATATATTAAATATATATTTTAGCTCCTGTGACCTATTAAGGCGTTGTGACGTAACTGTTTGTACAACTTTGAAAGATGATCTCCTAATGATCACTCATGACAAGTTTTGTCAAAATCCTAACATCGGTTTAGATGTCATTTTTGTAAAGAGATGACGAAGGACTTCCGGACGGATGTATATCGTGCTATCGCAATAGTTCCCCGAACAATCAATTGATAGACAGACGGACGTAAAAGGATATGAAGGGAACACCCTGTCTTAAAAACAGAAGATACCGATTTAACTTCTATGTCTCCTACATACATGGAATATGCAGCATCAAAACAAAATTATAAAAACTCTCTTATCAATGAACGTATATTTGTTGAATCGGGTTGATCACATTTGTCGAAAAGAGAAGTTGCTCATTGAGAATAATTTCACTCTTTTGCCCACTTTCCATGCTGTCTTTATAAACCGTCTGCTGCAGTAGATGCATCAAAATGCGTTTACGCGTAGGAAATGGTTATTTCTTCCTTTCATCACGAACTGGCATGGCAATAATAATTAATTAAAGAAATAACAGAAACTAATATAATATATTTGCCAATAAAGTTACAAAACTAATTGATATGATTGGTAATAGTTTGGGTGAAAGATTAATTTGACAACACAATGAACTATTGATACGAATATAAACGAGTCAGATCTGGTAATTCGGGGTCTACGGTTCGGTATAATTCAGAATTACATTCAAGTAGTGCTACACTTCTTGGTGTTGTTTGTTAGAATTTCTTCTAAAGGCATGAATTAATGCCTTATGAAGATATAAGAGGACAGTGAAGACTCTGGTGAGACTGTAGTCGGATGCTTGATTGTTTGGTGTTTAACGCCGCTTTCAACAATTGTTCAGTTATATCACAGCGTTTCCTGGGTAAGTTACCAGTACTACTGGTCCTTTTATCCTGGTAATGCTAACATCGCCAAAGAGGGCAGCCACTACTACCATTTCTAAAGTCTTTGGTATGACCTGACCGGGGATCGAACCCACAACCTCTTGCACCGAGGCGGACGCTCTACCATTACACCACCGAGTCGGATGCAATATGACCCTAAATTACTAGGCCAGACTCAAATGGTTGTAACCCTTTCCCACATACAACATATCTGTAGCAGACGACATTGAAAATGTCTACTCAAAAATCTGGAAAATCTCTATAATTGTAGGTATAATTACTGAATAAAGCTAAAAACGTTGTGGCAAAAGGAGAAATTGCTCGCTTTGAGCAGATTCTCATTTTGAGCAATTTCTCCTTTTCTCACAATGTTTTCAATCTCCTTTAGTCACGATGATATCAAAAGTCTTCTGCTGCAGATGCGTCAAAATGCGTCTATAGGTGGGAAAGGGTTAACGTTGAAATGATATACCAGGGACGTAGATATCTATGTTTCTATGTTCCTTGTTATACAGTTTGATTTAAAAAAACCTTTCCCAGATACAAACATATCTGCAGCAGACAACTTTTGATTTTGTTTGTCAAAAAAATAAAACATCTCTGAAAAGGATAGTACATGTATTATTATTAAACAGAGTTGAAAACACATTAGCAAAAGGAGAAATTGCTCGTTATGAGCATTTCTACTTTTGTCACTGTTTTGAAAGGCGTCTGCTGCAGATGCGTCTGATGTGTCTACAACTGGGAGAGGGTTAAAAGAATAACCTTAGATAATGCACCTATCAATATTTTACCTTTTTGGGGTCTAATTCCCCACCCTAGAGCCAATGATTTTGTCTAAATCCCCATAGTGGGAGATGCTTTGTGTATCAAATTTTGTCTAATTTCCCGGGACCCAGAATCATTCGGCGTGTCTAATTCCCGACTGTCGGGAATCGTCTTCTGTCTAAAGTCCCGTGTATGCCCGCCGCCCCCCCCCCCCCCCCCCCCACCCCCGGGGGCAAAATATTGACAGGTGCATAACGGCGGCATAAACAAGTTTCTGTATGAATATAAACTCGATAATTTTAAAAGAAAGCTTGAAAATAGCTGATGTATTATTATATAATAGGAAGGAAATAATAGCATTACTTATACCTCTATGTCACTATTCATATTGGTTCCATTAAATATAACGATTTTAAAATATCGAAAGTATCAAGTCATTTCTTATCGATGTCACTGTCACCGGTTTTCTCATGGACTGGCCCATATACAGAAAGTTTGTAGATCGTTATGTGGTTATTTGAGCCCATAATGCTATTAAAGACGTCCAAAGACTTGTTGGAACACAGATGAGCGGGTAGGTAGATGCATCTAATATCCTCGTATAGTTTACAATGAAAAAACGCATGGCATTTATCTGAATTAAAGTGTTATTGCATGCATTAATTGCCTTTGTTAATAACTTGACCATCGTTTCAACAAATATGATGAAAAGTATCAAAAGAGAAAAGTTGTAGGGTACGAAAAGTTAACACCATTTCTTGATGAGCAAAGTGTGTATATATATCCATTTTTATGTGGACAACTATCAAAAGTCAATTTAAAAACAAATGCATAATTCCATATACAGTTCCATAGATTATACTGTTTTACATTAAACCATATGAGCCGTTCGACGAGAAAACCAACATTATGGACTCTGCGTAGGTTAATCCGGGCCGATACATTCCGTCTCAGGGAGGTAGGGGTATAGAGTAATGATTCCTGAAACGGAAAATCCACAGGAGGCGAATATTGTCTGTCCGGGTTAGCCTGCGTTGCATGCTTAGGCTGATCCGGGTCGATACTTTATGACTGGTGTATTCAACTAAACCCCCCTGCCGTAACCCATTCCCACAACATACAGAACATCTGACGACTTTAAAAAAACATTTAAGCAGAGTTTAGAAAATCTCTATTAATGAAAGTGAAATTACGGAATAGAGTTGAAAACAATATGGCAAAATGAGAAATTGTTCATTATGAGCAATTTCTCCTTTTGTCACAATGTTTTCAAAAGTCGTCTTCTTAATACGCGTTCCCTGCTTTTGCATATTATTGAATTGTCAAACAACTTACTGAAGTCAAGGAAACTTTAAAGTTTTAAAATTACGTTTTGCACTTCCGAGCACACACTTGGTGTATCAAACACGGTGATTTGTGGCCTTAACCTGTGACGTCATTGGAAACCGCAATGTCGGCAAAATTAATGACGAAAACACAATGGCATGACAGAAAACTCAAAATATTTGCTTAAATTTACGGATTTCTGACCGAAATCTACTTTTTCTGGTTTATCTTGTTTTGCTTTCACATAAGCAATGAATACTACATTTATTGTGAGTATAGATATGTAGACGTTCGTTGTACATTTATTGTTATATGGGTTTGACATGGTGAAATTGGTGGGTGGGGTAGTATAATACTGCTTATTTGTGGCACTTTAGTTCTACATTTGTTTGAAATGCACACTGATTTTCTCCATTTTTTTAAATTTGTGTATAATTAGTATCTTTTCTTGGCACGGATGACTATTGACGCCCTTGCTAAAGACACATTTTGAAAACATCGATATTATTGTAGCTTCAGACATCATTACACTTCCAATGTTTCAGATATATATGGCATTTAATGATTTTTCTTCCTGATTTATTTTCAAAGAAGACATCCCAACTAAAATTCAACGGCATTGCAATAGGGACCTAATATTTTGTCTTAAAAAGGGGAGGCAAAAAACATTTTTTGTTTTAACCGATAGCAAATTATGCTAATTCGTTGTGTACAGGAAATAAGTGTGGTCGAATGTTTGTTACATAATGTTGCTACACTAATTGGGCAATGTGTCTTTAGCTATCTGATAATCAATAATTAAACAAACTTTACGATTTTAAAAAAGGGGGATTACGCGAAGACAATCAGTTTATTAAAGGCTTTTGAAATTTGAATGTTTCAAACTGTCTGTCATTTAACCCTTTTTCAGCTGTACTGTAGACATAGTTTGTATCGGAAGAAGGTTCGACAGCTACGTATCACCCTGAGGAGTCATGAAATGGCACTAGTTTAGTAACAGTTGTAAAATAATTCTTCAGGGGACACCCCGGACCCTGGACATTCACCCCTCCCTCCGCCAATACAAAAATCATTCCGACGTGCTGTACATCTTATCTTCCCTGGGGAAGTAATATTGTATTTTACCTACCTGTTAATTATTCAATATCCAATAATCTTTTATAATCACTTAAATTCACTTTCAAAATTTCAATGAAAAACGGAAACACATGTTCTATTGAAACCCATATATATATATACACCATAATAAAAGGAAAATGTAGTTATCTCCCTTTGACCATTAGGTTGTAAAACAACGTTGACGCAATAAATCTGAAAATCTGATTTTGGGCATTTTTTTGAATACCATTTTTCATTCTGTCGCGCCTAGAGTTTCTTTACATTTGTCAATGTTTAAGAGCACTATTGTATGCACACGCTATTATACATAGACGCTGAATCTCGTATTTAATACTTTGGTAACTGTATATATATATATACAGTTACCAAAGTATTAAATACATATATAGTTTATGAGAGATCATCCAATTAAACTTGTCCCCGTTATTGCTGTTCATAAAAACATTAAAAACCATATCATCTAAACCACAATATACCCAGTTAGCAAAATATATGGGACCCTAATGGGTCCCATATCGATTTCGTTATGGGCCCCAGATGGGTAACCCATGTGGTACCCACATGGAAAGTGCAACCGGTATTGTCATGGGTCCCATACGGGTTAAGATATGGGTCCAACATGGGTCCCACGTGGGCTCAACATGGGACTGTTATGGGCAAACAGATATGGGTCCCATATAGATTTCTTTATGGGCCCCAGATGGGTAACCCATGTGGTACCCACATGGAAAGTGCAACCGGTATTGTCATGGGTCCCATACGGGTTAAGATATGGGTCCAACATGGGACCCACGTGGGCTCAACATGGGACCGTTATGGGCAAACAGATATGGGTCCCATATAGATTTCTTTATGGGCCCCAGATGGGTAACCCATGTGGTACCCACATGGAAAGTGCAACCGGTATTGACATGGGTCCCACACGGGCCAAGATATGGGTCCAACATGGGACCCTCGTGGGCTCAATATGGGACCATTATGGGCAAACAGATATCGGACCATTATGGGAAAACAGATATCGGACCATTATGGGGAAACATATATCGGACCATTATGGGCAAACATATATCGGACCATTATAGGCAAACAGATATTGGACCATTATGGGTAAACAGGTATCGAACCATTATTGGCAACCACACCATCGTACCATTAAGGGGCAATGATGGTACCCCTTGGAGCATATTGCTATCATGTAGGGAACTACATGCCCTCTACATCTTTATCCTTCAAAATGACCACCACACTACTCTTAATTGTTATTAGTTCTTCACAATGCGCAAAGCCTAAACGTAAAAGTGGGTAAGGTATATTTTGACAAACTACTTGATAACATTTTAAAAATAGACAATTTAATACAATACATATTATTATGCAGAATGACAAAATGACAATTAATTTTCTAAAAATATATGCAGACCATAGACAGCTCGACAGCTTGAAAGACTTGCATCCATAATTATTTAAAATTTGAAATATAAGTAACAATTAAAGTAGTGTTTTAATGAAAGCAAACTGCAAAGCATGTTAAAAAACATGTTGGACACAAACAAGGTTTTTGAAAATGAAATAATGATGCACTGACAGTCTGGTATATAACAAAATTGTTCTACTTATAGAAAGAATTTGACTAGAATTAAGCCACTAACCTTGTATCATTCAATATATACTTCTTAACAAGTGAATTCATTTGAGTGAAATAACTTTTAGTTGGTATATAACAAAATGGTTTTACTTATAGGAAGAATTATGACTAGAATTAAGCCACTAACCTTATATTATATAAATATTGCATGGCTTCCAGTGTGACAGTACATATTGTCATCATGAGAAAAATACTGTTACCCGAGGCAAAGCCATGCATTATTTATTTCATTTTACCGAACAAAATTACACGTTTATTCAATTTTTTCAGTACTTTTGTAGGGGAGGTAAATATAGGTAGATCTTCTACAATGTAACACACACATATGAATATATCGGTTAACAGTATACTGTTACATGGCACACACGTCTAAAAGGTGACGTTATTGTTTGAAATGACTTCATGGACGTGCATAACCAACATTTTAACGTGTGTGCCATGTAACAGTACACTGTATACCGGTCAAAAATGTACTGTTAGCATGAGACAGTAAGAAATTGACCATGATGAGTATATGAGAATTTAACATTACAAAGTCATGCGAGGTATAACAACATTCAATATATACTTCTTAACAAGTGAATTCATAGCTCTTACTAGATTTGTGTGAAATAACTTCTTAATAATGTCTTAATCTCAAAGTGTGACGATAATTTGAAAACAAGATGGCCCTAAATCGATCACCAGAGTTATAGTATAGAAGCAAATGCTACTGCTTATAATGGAATGGAATCTGACCAATCCATACAGAGGTGAATAATTCGGCACAATACAGGCGATCTAACGACAACAACAAAAACCATCAAACGAAGAGGGCTATGATGGCACTGTAACAATCATCTGGCTAAGCACTGGATTATGAGGCTTGTAAAATATCTATATAGATACATTTTCAGTTTCCACTTTGTGCCAGATGAGCTTAATACGAATGTAAACTTCTGTGGAATAAAAACACAATTGGCAAACAAATACATTCCTGACTAGTGTATGGTATGTTAAACGTGAGATCCATGATAAAAAACACTATTTGGCACGTTAATGTCTAATTATGCACTGTATTCTGCACAGCGTAGAAACTTTTACCAAATCTCAATCGACAGGCTCAATTATGGTTTTGAAAGAGTGAATGGTGTAATAATTGAAAGACTTATACATATAATTACATCTTGTATAATATGAAATATGTCTCAAACTACTTATATGTATATTTATGATCTGCAATAACCAGAACATATTTAACTAGGGATGGCAATGAATACCAAAATTAGTATTTGAATATTCGATAACAAAGTATTCGAATATTCGACCCATTTGTGCATGCAGAAAACTTTGATAACACCTAGGAAAAAGTATAAAACAAAATTTCTAAATAAAAGAACAATTATTGAATAAAGATGAAAACATTGTGGCAAAAGGAGAAATTGCTAATTATTAGAATTTCTCCTTTTGCCACAATGTTTTCAAAAGTTATCTGCTGCAGACATGTCAAACTTATTTGTCCTAACTTTCTACATCCGAACTTTCCATATCACTTTGTGTCGGGGGTAAATGTATCTTTGATGCCCTTTTTTTTCTTCCTCCTTCCCTGTCACGGGCACCAGACAGCCATTTCCTTAACTCCAGCTCCATATCGTTCCTTGTGGCATTTTTTGTTGACGGATTCCTTTGGAGAGATCCTGAAAGAACACATACATACATGAGTTATTGACTAATTACAGTAGGTATCATAACTAAAACATCATGGCTGTATGACTAACTGAATAGTCATGCATTGTGACGGGCCTGTCTTCCGTGTCATGACTTGGTACATCGTAACATATATACGTCTGCTTTAAATGGGTATTCCTGTAAACCATGCAATGTTGCATGATTCGATAATGAGTTATCATTTATCAGTACACAAAACAATTAGTGAGATTAAGAAGAGTTATTTTTAAGATATTGTATATGATAACAAAATTGTCTAATATCCATGTTATGCTATTGTTGCAAGATGTTGAGGCTCACTTCGGTCATGAATTCACATTTGAATAAGGAATACATACTGATTATTTTAGTAAAAAAAAAATGATGGACTGGATGTGAGTTTAATATCAACCTTTTTCCTAGGTCGCCTTTAATAGCATTAATTAGGTCTATAGATCTGGATATTTACATAATCATTAGTCAATATCTGTACATGCTGATTAATGATTATTTTATTCCTAGATCAAAGTTAAAACTAGTTGTTATCAATAGCTATGCTTCACCATTTACAAACATACCAAGTACATAATCTACAGCAAATTACTTACTATACAGAACGCTGATGATGCGAAGATTGCTTAATTGTAGTTTGCCTTTTTGACCTAAAAAGTTGTATTTGACTGCAAGGTCATTGGCCATTACTTCTTTCAGCAGCCTATTTACCGTTTCCCGAACATTTGTTCCCCCGAACAATGAGAGATACTTCACCTGCAATAATAATAATATAAAACTATTTACCACAGCAGTAGAAAATGAAGCAGAAATATTGGAAGGGAAACAAAGATTCTGCAAAAATCAGAAAAAGTAACACAGTAAGGTTCCTTAATAGGTAATAATTGCATCAATTAAATGTATTGATGATGGTGGATATAATTTCTAATAAAGGGAGTAATTACTGTTATATCTAGTTTTCAATTCAAAACAGGCTTTTTTACCATTCCTCTTGGACAGAAAATAAGTTTGTGCAAAACTAGTAACATAATATTAATTATGCTCACCACACTTGAATAATTGTCAGACTCCTGCAGCAATTCATTAAAGGAGTCCATCTCCTCAACAGTTTTAATGGGGAGAGAGACCCCTTCTGGGAGTGCGGAACTGTTTTCTTCAACTGCTGGTCCCCTTGAAATTAACAGATGTAGGAGTCGTCGCTGCTCCTTTTGCTCCTCAATAATCTTCTCAAGCAGTGTGAGGAATTGGGCATCACGTACTTTATGAAATAAGAAATGATTGATAGTTTACCCTTTCCCACCTGCAGACGCATTTTGAGGCAATAACAGCAGATGAATTTTGAAAACATTGTCGTCAAAGGTGAAATTGCTCATGATAAGCAATTTCTTCCTTGGCCACAATGTTTTCAACTTTATTTAACAATTAAGCTATATTTTATGGAGATTTTTCAGGTTTTTGTCACCATGTTTTCAAAGACGTCTGCTATATATTTGTTGTATGTGGGAAAGAGTTAAATGCAAAACTGAGCACAAGTTATTTAGGAAATATATTATACTTTCAAGTGATACATCGGATCATATATATCACAATTTGGAGTTCAGATATGTAGTAATCTTATCTATTATTATCCCATAAGCTTGATTAAATACCGAGCATCTGAACAACAAATTGTGGCATATGATCCGGTATAACACAGCAAAAATATACTGTAAAAGGTATATCACTCAAAACCTTCTTTTTGTATATAAGATTAATTGTCAATAGTGTTATAATTCAGTATTAATCCTTATAAATGAAGCTTACTTAATACTAATTAAAGTATGTGTGATAATTTAAAAGCAAAGTTGGAAGCATGAATCATGAAAATATCATATCCTTGTATGCTAAACCAATAATCAGTATCTAAGAGGAGAAAACAATTAAACTATCAAAACAATTATTAATAATTAAGGTTTTAACAGCTGTTACAATATACCTCTTGCTAGCAATGAAGTTCCAGCTGAGGGAGTCGACTGCATAGGGGAGTTTGGCAGTGATCCGGATGGAGTTGAGACAACTGATCGTGTCAGAGTTAGCTTCGGTGGTGGGCTTGGCAACGTTATTGGGTTTAGCATAAGTGGTCGTGGTAACATGTTCATTTTATTTGACACGGGCTCAGGCACATCTGAATCATCTGAATCTGAGGACATGATCCGATTTGGTGCTCTATTAATAGTGAAGTATCAAGCAATGATTACATTAAATTAGTGAATTTCATTAAATCTCAACCAATAATTTAACAATGCAATATGCTCCATTGAAATTCATACAACTATTTTCAACATGATGCATGGAATTGATAATCCAAATACCCTATGGTTATATGTGTTATATATGAAACAATTAAATGCTAACAAAGGTTGAAATGCTGATGCATGTATTTTAACTTCTAGTTTTAAAAATTTGTTCCGCCTATGATCTGAGGTGTCTCAGTGCTAAAGTAAGATCCAGGATTCAGTCTCCTAATAAACCAACTATCAGTCAAGACTGGCATATTTGTCATGCAAACAACATTTACCTTCTTTTTCTTTTTTTATCACTGCAATTGTCATCTGTTTGCAAGTCACTGTCTTCTTCAGCCTGTTTTAATTTTGCTCGTGCCTTAACATAGGAATCTGAAACATCATTTGAAAATTAAGTTCACTTTATCTGACAATCTGATGCATGTTGAACACTTAACGCTAATTACCTATATTTCCATACCGCTTTGTATATAATGCCCCTGGTTATCTGAATATTTCAAAGTAGCAGTAGTTTATTCTAAATAATCTATGAAAATATTTATATGCAGATTGCACAGTACCAACTTCTGCACTGAAAATGAAATAGAATCAAACTGACAATTGTTACATTAATTTTATTATCTCAAACAATCATGCTGCCGTTGTTGAAAATGTATTTATGGCTTGATGAGAACGAGACAAATACTAAGGAGGATTAAGTCTCCCTTTACAACGATGAATTCAAGTCATACAAAAAGCAATTTCATAAAAATGATGGGGTAAAATAATCCGTTACTTAAATTTAAAAAAAAAAAAGCAATTGTCTGAAAACAATTGGGTACATACTCAATTTACTGAAAAAGTTATCTGTAGCCCCGAATGTTACATTGAATTTGAAATAAGTAAATTCTTACCATTGCGGTAGAGGACTCGTTCTATTTCTTGGTTCGACCAAGTGTCACTTGGTGGTTCCTTTTTTATCACAGCATTGTTAACTCTTGTTGAAGTTTTGTAGGGAGGCCATTTTACAGAATTTTCATCACAAAGCCAATTAATCGGTACTAATGCAATTTCAGCACTATTTTTGAATTCAACAATTACATATACCATGTCTTCAGTCTGTGAAATACAAGGCAAATTAAACGGCTTTTGTTTCTGTGCATTATTATTTAGATTTTTATGTCAGATTTAATCTTGTCAAAGCTGATTTGCAATTATTAAGTAAGCTGCAAGTGAAAAAAAAAATGCCATTTCAAAATATCCATCCCAACAAAGAACGGTCAATTTAATGCAAGAATGTGCATGTATTTTACCCTCAAACTAGTGTTACAGAAACTTAACATGATCTGCTTTGTAAAAAGAAATATAAAAGCAGTATCAATGTTCACACATGTACCAGTACCGCTATGAACCAGGCTTTGACAATAAAAGTGGTCAGTTAAAAATCGGGGGGACCACTGAAAGCTACAGTTAAAATTGTAAAGATGTCATGATTTTGTATGGAAGTTACTTGCAAGCCAGTTAAAGTTTTTTTTACCAAAAGGACAGAGAAAAAACATAACACACCATTAAATCTAGCTAACCATCCAGGAGTTATTCAATTGTCACCGGGGGATATTTGCGCTAAATCATAATACCGTATTATTTTACTATATTTTGTTTATCATATATTATTTTTATTCATTATTTATCTTGTGTCCATATTGTTCACTTTCTAACTTGTATAACTTCAACATTGAATACACCATAAGCTTTAAGGAATATGTTCTAAAGTCTCAGTTCCAATGATTTGTCTAGATTTCCCAACTTATTGCTTTTACAATTTATTCATAATCTATGCCAGTGGCAGAAACTTAATAAATTCTTACTTTAATTTCCAAAGTTCCAAGTCTGTACACGTCGCCAAGATCCTATACTCAATCTATTTCTTA
The DNA here is from genome assembly GCA_031761405.1 of Serripes groenlandicus. Classification (NCBI taxonomy): domain Eukaryota; kingdom Metazoa; phylum Mollusca; class Bivalvia; order Cardiida; family Cardiidae; genus Serripes; species Serripes groenlandicus. Next base: position 1,045,585 of record JASEVX010000009.1, on the reverse strand, counting down.
ACTAATTTCTTTCTTTCTTTTATGGAGACATGTGACAATTTGGTCCCATGACTCCGCCTTAAAACTCTCTTTCCAATCATTACATTGTCACATAGCATCAAAGTAAAGTAGCACCTACTTATCAATTGTTACCAGACCTTTAAAATCAGAGCATATACTGACAACAGTTCTACTTGATGAATCCACAGATAATCTCATTAACATAAACATGAGCCAGATGCCAGAAACCATATATATTATTAGATAATTCATACCCATATAATTAACCCTTTCCCTCGTACGACAATTCTGCAGCAGACGACTTTGAACATATGGATAACCTATGACTAATAGTGGAAAACAATTCTTCTTTTGTCACTTTGTTTCAAAAAGCTGTCTGCTACAGAGGCGTCAGAAAGTGTCTATATGAGAGAAAGGGTTAATTAACCCTTTCCCTCATATAGACGCTTTCTGACGCCTCTGCAGCAGACGGCTTTTTGAAAACATAGTGACAAAAGAAGAAATTGCACAATACGTGCAATTTCTCCTTTTGCCACAATGTTTTCCACTTTTTGTCATAGGTTATCCATTCAATTATGGAGATTTTCTATGTTTTGACAAAATATGATCAAAGTCGTCTGCTGCAGAATTGTCGTATGAGGGAAAGGGTTAATCAACTTGTATTACACTAAAATGCCTTGTGTCACAAGCTTTGTTTTGGGAACTACGAAAACCACATACAGTGCATGACAAAAGGTTATACATTGTGAACTAAAGGAATAACAACAAACTGGTCCTTATATGGAAGGAATACACATTTGCATGAAATATCACACAATTTGATTGCAACAACATTTTCTTGCAACTGGGACACTCTGAAAATTCTCAGGTCTGATGACAACAATGGTTCTGAGAAAAAACAACCTGGAACACCTCTGAACCATTCCACTACAAATATTCTTTCTAGGGAATCATCAGTTGGCGACAAAATATTTCTTATCAAACCAACCTTTTCGCCAGAAATGATACAGTTATTGCCTCTATTAATAGATAAGAAAATGTGTGGTAAAATAAGTTCCTGAAATTGATGGTAAATGCCATATTCTCTGACTTGGGGCCCATAATTGTGCCTTTTCTTAACAATGCCATGTTTAGGGATTTGTGTGGGTCCCAATCCTTTACCAACCATGAACGCTTTCTCAGAAAGTCTTCGAATAACTTGTTCCAAAGGATAATTAGGCTTCCGTACAAGCTTTTTTATTTGACCTAGGTAGCTTTCAAATGGGAAACTTGAGTAATTATCTAGCACCCCAAACCTCGAGACATCATCTGCCAAATGAACTAGACCATGTACATTGTAAACATATTGGCCATCCCCATATATCTGACCAAACTGACTTACAAATGCCGTAAGTAAACAATTTGCAAACTCACGGTATTGCGGACAGAAAAATGAACTAGAAAGACAATAAATTGCAATAAAAAGCAACTTGAAATGGTTGTAAATTTCACTGGACAATAGTCCTTTGAGAAGTACGGGACCAGTATAAAGCAAGAACATACGAAATTCAGTAGCTTTCCATCTGTCTAAGTCACTTAATGATCTACCTTTCCTAAGAAATTCACGTGGCAGATAAGACGCCGTATCAGCAAGGCCTGCAGAAAGAAGTGTTATAAAAGTTCCCCCCTGTCTCTTTGTACCTTTAGTCCACGACCAAAGTAACCTTTTCATTATACCTAAACACACCAAATGCATATAGTCAAGTGGAAACTGGCTGACCATGCCTAAAGATAAAGCTGATAAAGGTGACCGGCCAATATGGTGAGATTCATAAGTCATTTCACCAAACTGTACATCAGTACGCAAAGCAGCATTTATTTCTGGAAAGGTAACTTTATGATCACGGTAATGGCCTTTTTGGACACATTTGTCACACCCATAATAGCCGGAATGGCCTTTGGTTTGCTTCACAAATGCTCTTGCAGGTGTATCACAGATAACACAAGAAATTTCAATGCGAATAGTATGGTCTGTATCTTGGATTCTAAGCCCAGTGTCAGTAAGTAAAGTCATTTCATTAACAAAAATTTGAAAAAAATCATGAACATTACTTGGTTTTTTATTTCCAAGAAAAAGTCCAATAACAAATGGGTTCGAAATGTAAGGATATATAATCCTTCCCAAGATTGGCCAGAACTGAGTTCCCGAGCTTTTGAACAATGGAAGCCCATCAATGTTTAATTGAATCTGCACAACTTGAATGTTTTCAATATGAACTGGCGAATTTGACTTGATATCAAATAACACAGTTGTTTCTATTCCAAAATGATGATAAGAACCACCCCCAACTTCCACAATTTCATAATTTGTTTTAGTCTTGAGAAGAGTTCTTGGGTCTTTGGGTAGCATAGGGTGGTAAATGCGTAAAATGGTCAATAAAGATTTGACAGCATTATGCGGGATGTTAAACTGTGAAACCCATAAACAAAGGTCATCTTGAAGGATGACTTCATCCTCCCCTAAATCACCAGAACTATCTGACGATATAGAATAATGATTATCCAATTCATCTTCATTTGAAAAAAAGCCATCAAAAAGACTTTCATCATCTGAATTGGTTTCATTTTCGGAAGTAATGGTTCGCAAATCAGATTCATCTTCCCGAATAATATTGGTATGTACATTGTGGGTGTCGGAAGGTGCTTCAATGTTGTGTGTAACATTTACATTTTCATTTAAAGGATTCACAGACTGCAGACTATGTCTTAAAATGTCTGATTCAGGGAACCCCGATTCAGGTTCTGCATGAGAATAAATATTTGACAAATGATCATTCACACTAGACCTTACTCTCCTGTAATTATGCCAGTATTGAGATTTTCTACTCATTTATAATTGTTTGCAAATGTGTTTATCAAAACAACTAATTAAATAACTTATAGACAAAGGAACTTGGAACACAAATAATTTATTTTTATGTTATAATATATACTTAAATTTAATTACATCATATCTATTTAAAAGAGTTTCATATTAAATCGGTTTTAAATGTCATTCAAAGCTATGTACGAATTGAACGATATGCATGTATGGACCATACCAGAGGTTATTTCTTTCCCGACACTCAATTGTCAATATATGTTCCAACACATACACAGTAGAGCTCTATTTCACGTAACAAAAGCAAAACTACAATTTTACTCGCGAAATTACATGACAAACAGATAAATGCAAATCAGCTTCACAGTTAACAAAAGCTTCACAAACGCATGAAAAGACCAAAGAAATTGACAAAGCGATCATCTATTGCAAAAGAGGGCTTTGTATTATTTTACCGTGTATATTCCTATAATCAAAACCAGTTTCCCGTTTAATTTACCTTTATATTTCGTCCCTTCAAAAATCGCGCATAATTGTTGTTGTTGTTCCTTTTCAGAAATCAAAGTACTGCTGGTAGGATTAACATAATATTTTGGCTATTTCAATTATCAGATTTACATTAATTGAACAAATAACAAATTTCTCTTGATTTTAGTTTTGCTTTTGACTGTCTCACTGTTGATGGTGCTAATTATTATATTTTTAAAAAGGTTTCCCTAATTGGTCCCATGTGGGTACTATCAGGGCAAATCCATGAGGATATACAGGACTTTTAAAGTACACACTGAATTTATTCATAAAAAAAATCAGAAAAAAACCCAGACTTTACCACATTTCATCGAGTGTCGCATCTTATTTAGTTTAATACACACATAGTGTCCATGCTGGTCCTAGAAAGGCACACCCTATGTGGGTCCCACATGGGTATCAACACTTTGAATGTGCAAACTTCGTTTTTATAAAAGAACATTCCTAAAATTACATTTCAAGATCAGCTTCTATCACCTTTCAATATGTTTTGTATTTAATAATGTAGGAGCATGACTATTTCTTAATAAAGGTCCATTGTGGGTACTATACTATAAGGGCAAACCCTTCTAATACGGGTCCAACATGGGTCCCACATGGGTAACCAATGCATGTATATATATACAAACTAAATATCTAAATTTATATGAAAAACATAAATATCCCATACGGGTCCTACACGAGTCCCACAAGTGTAATCAATACAGGACTTTCAGTTTGAAGGCTTCGCAGTTATGAAAGAACATTCCTGAAATGACTAAGCTTTTAAAATCTTTCAATGTTTTACCGTATTTTATATAGTTTAAGAATAAAGCATTTCATCATATAGACCCCACGTGGGTCATATTAGGGCAACACCTTCTAATATGGGTCCCACATGGGTCCAACATAAGTAATCCACACATAGGCATCAATAAAAGAACATTCATAAAATTACAGAAAAAAATAAAGACCAGCTTTTATGTTTTCAACTTATATTTATTTCTTATACATTTAACTTATAAATTTCTGAACAGTAACTGTGTCATGGGTCCCATGTGGGTCCAGTAAGGGTAGAACTTTCTAATATGGGTCCCAGATGGGTCCCACATCGGTCACCAATACAGGGCTTACTCATGTATAGCCCATATGCGCCCCAGTAGGACAACACCTTCTAATATGGGTCCCACATGGGTCCCTCATAAGTTATCCAAACACAGGTGTCAATAAAAGAACATTCATAAAATTACAGAAAAAAAGGACCAGCTTTTATGTTTTCAACGTTTATTTATTTCTTATACATTTAACTTATATATTTCTAAAAAGTAACTGTGTCATGGGTCCCATGTGGGTCCATTAAGGGTAGAACTTTCTAATATGGGTCCCAGATGGGTCCCACATCGGTCACCAATATAGGGCTTGCCCAGGTACAGCCCATATTGCCCCAGTAGGACAACACCTTCTAATATGGGTCCCACATGGGTCCCTCATAAGTTATCCACACACAGGTATCAATAAATGAACATTCATAAAATTTCAGAAAAAAATACCAGCTTTTTGGTTTTTGACGTATATTTATTTCTTATACATTTAACTTATAAATTTCTGAAAAGTAACTGTGTCATGGGTCCCATGTGGGTCCAGTAAGGGTAGAACTTTCTAATATGGGTCCCAGATGGGTCCCACATCGGTCACCAATATAGGGCTTGCCCAGGTACAGCCCATATTGCCCCAGTAGGACAACACCTTCTAATATGGGTCCCACATGGGTCCCTCATAAGTTATCCACACACAGGTATCAATAAATGAACATTCATAAAATTTCAGAAAAAAATACCAGCTTTTTGGTTTTTGACGTATATTTCTTTCTTATACATTTAACTTATATATTTCTGAAAAGTAACTGTGTCATGGGTCCCATGTGGGTCCAGTAAGGGTAGAACTTTCTAATATGGGTCCCAGATGGGTCCCACATCGGTCACCAATACAGGGCTTACACATGTATAGCCCCTATGGGCCCCAGTAGGGCAACACCTTCTAATATGGGTCCCACATGGGTCCCACATAAGATATCCACACACAGTCAAACGGGTATCAATGAAAGAACATTCATAAAATTACAGAAAAAAGGACCAGCTTTCATGTTTTCAACGTTTATTTATTTCTTATACATTTAACTTATATATTTCTAAAAAGTTACTTTGTCATGGGTCCCATGTGGGTCCATTAAGGGCAGAACTTTCTAATATGGGTCCCAGATGGGTCCCACGTCGGTCACCAATATAGGGCTTGCCCAGGTACAGCCCATATGGGCCCCAGTTGTGCTTGCTTGCTGGGTAGTTACTGTTGTGTTAACCTAGCGATCATCAAAGCCATAGTTTCTTGCTCACGACGCTGAATTGTTAATGTATACACAAGCTTGTGGCGATTGGTAAATCAAATTGCATGATATTGTCCTCTGCGTTTGGTCAGGGACACTATATTATATGTCCCTGGTTTAGTCATGGTTGTTATGTATTGCGAAATTAAGTATTTTGATACATATACTTAAAACTATATAATAAATAGTTAATTCTCGATGCAAGCAGGCAACGACCGTGGCGTAAAAAAGTTTGCAAACATATTGATAAAATCCAATCACCTCTCATTATTCCTACTTTGACAATTAAAAAAGGAATCTTGATTGGCGAGAATACATTTAAATCATATCTGCAGGCAATAACCAAGAAATGGATTGAGATTCACCTATTATCAAAGGGCATAACAAAAACAGAATATTGTTTAAAAACCTTATATAACCACCCCCTACCTTATAGATAATAAAGAAGACATTAATAAATAGTCTACGACATCAATAGTCAATGAAAACATTATATCCTTAACGATTGCGAACAGTGTGGTTCCTGATCAGATTGCGTGGAGACTCAGACTGATCTGGATCTGCACTGGTATCATTGTCCAAAACGTCGATTTTCGCATTTCGTGGCCATTATTTCTGAAATTCGTCACGGAACATTTCTAATTTACATGTATACCAATAATTGTGTAAAGAAAACATTTAACTAGAAAAGAATCATCAAAGACACGCGTGTTCATTAAAACGTCATTAAATGCGTCACTAAATTATGACGTCATTTTGAAACACTCTTCACGGGCGTTCATTGGACTTGTTTACAACATAGTTGAGAACACATTACTATCGTTGTTCGTCGTATAGGTCTTGGTAGAGAAGAATATATGTACTCTGGTGGATTTCTATACAAATCTTGGTAAAATATAATTATGTAATGCTCAAATAGTATGTGTTTCTTCTTTCAACAGACTCATATAACTTGTATATTTTGTAAGATACCAGTGTCATTTTGATTTTTCTATCAACGAGCCCTATAAACTTTTTTCATGAATCAATGAGTCCTAAAGTGTCAAATTAAGTTTTTTAACATTTTTATCAGTCTTGGCAAATTTATATGATAGGACTTGGGATGCGAAGAAAAAGGAAAACATGTACAGTTTATTTATCTAGTTGTTCACTTTTTATTTATAATTTAAGCGAGACTGTGACTTGTGGCATTGGTAAAGCTGAGAGCATTAATCTGCATCTAAACAAAATAATCTGGGTAAGTATGTATGTAAATCTGAAATGTATGATTATTTATCATGAACATAGATAAGTCTTATCTACGTTTTAAAAAAAAGTTGCATTGTCTCGTGACCATAGCAAGTGCTATTTCAATATAATTATAGTGTTATTCAGATATCGTATGTAAAAATAAGTTCGCCATTAATCGTGATAGCTATGCAGCAGTTTTTCGTATGAGTGTTAACATTAAATAAGAATCAGTAACATTCAGATTCTGAACAAATGGAACTGAAAACAATATGTGATTTAATACTTAAAATGCATAATTCCAATATTAAGGGAAAGCAAGCCATTGGGTCTACAAAGCATTAATGCTTATACGTTTTATAAACTTATAGATCTGGTTTCTATAGCTACCTGAAAATAACTTTCATGTCCCTAACCTGACAGGTTAACTAAAAAGGTAAGGTGCTGAATGTTCCACAGAAGTTAGACTCATTAGATCTACCTTTCAAAAACAAACGTTTAAAATGCACTGACTATTTATCATTCACTTTAGTGACTGAATTAAATATTGCTTTGAGATATACATCTTTATTCTTATGATCAATTCATAACATTTTTGTATTTTCAGCAGACTCTGTATAAAAGCGACGTCTTGGTTGTCTTCATTGTGTTTGTTGAGATTAGCATTTGAAGAAAAGCATCGGGGTAAGAGTTAACAATCTGGTAACTTACATTTCTCATATCATTTCGTGTTAAGATCGGCAGAAACGTATACTATAGAATGTAGTTTGACCTTCTGACAATCTGCTTGAATAACACGGATATGAACTTGAAGGATGATCCTAATTAACTTTCAAACTTGCGCATTTTCTCAAAGTTCTCGTCTGATTTCAAGATAGTTTAGCAGAAATGTTCCTTTAGTGACACTGTAGATAATTTCTGGCCAGGCAGCATCAAAAACGGGGGGAAAAGGAACGTTTAGCTTCAAACAACATCTCCTCCATGCTCCTAAACCAATAGACCAATATCAACCAAACTACAAAGGAATGTTACTGTGGTAGTCCTTTTTCAAATTGTTCAAATATCTAATGCATTATTACAAATATCCTTAAATTACGGATAAGCTGTTTCATTTTCAGTTCATTCACATTCTTGATCAAATTTTCACCTTTATTAGCAGAAGCATTTGACTATATTTTCACTCGGGTGATTCATCATCTATTAGCACCATCTTGGCTCTCTTGTTTGATTTGAAAATTAAATTAATGAAAGACATATAAAACAAAGCTATTAATTTAACATGAGAAATGAATAATAAAACTTGAGTACATATCTGTTAACCCTTGTTCCACTATACTTGACTCTAAACAAGTCTACATTATGCTTATTAAACGATTTTAATTAGCTTTTGTTAATTGTAAACAGTGTAGACCAAGATCAGCATGTACTTTTGTGTAAACTTATTTTGGCCTCAACTATTCGCTTTTTATCTATCAATTCTTAGCGAATGCAGTCTAACTAGTCCATAAATATGTCCGAATTTGACAAAACATCAAAGGCTGCCAGCTATAACCATAAAAACAGTGGGATAATCAAAAAGGTTACTTTTATAATCTGGAACTGCAAACATTAATTCACTACAATTCTATTACAGCGACTTGTGATAATGGCTGAGGCACTAGTTCGTTTAACAGATACAGAGAGCAGCAGTTCTGATCACAGCAGTGTTAATAAATACAGACTGGCCTTTGACGAAATAAGGGAGGAAGAGACACAAGAAGAAGGTCAGGACAGGAAAGGATAGCGTAAAGACAAAACTGACGCTTTCTGTAATGTTTGTCTCATGCACACTATGATTGGTTTAACTACAAATGTGGCGTTTTATCTGTGTTATGTATGTGAGAAATATCTGTGTGATAAATGCTTTAAAGGACATGAATCTCATAAATATATCAAATTGGTGAGCGAGAAGAGTGAGAAAGAAATGAGAAGAAGAGAGTTTCTGGGGAGAATGAGGAAAGAGAGAAAGAGAGGGGAAAAGTTTGAGAGAGAGAAAGTTTCAATGGTTGATAGAGTTAATGTGAAACACGGATTGGATCATAATGATTGTGATATAAATGGATTATGTGGACTGGATAATACAAGGTGGGTTGTTTGTGATCGTAATAATTCTTGTATAAAACTATTTAATGTAGGATCCAACCTTTTACAAAGATATATACGGTTATGGTCTGATCCTTGGGATGTTACAGAAATACAGGTTAAAAGTGAACCCACTGAACAGGGAGTTTTGTCCACCATTGATGTTTCTGTAATGAACCCAGGAAAGCAAGATAAACAAAGTCTGCTAGCCGTTACATTACAATGGAAACATAGAATATTAATTATTGATGTTACACAAAATCCTGCCGTAATCTCTAAAACTATAAAAACGGAGAAACTATGTTATTCTATAGACTTTAGTGGAGATCATATTTTTACGCTCTGTAATGATGGTCTTTATGGTCCTGGTTATGGTCCCTGGTTTGTATCCGTGATGTCCACAGACGGAGTCACGATAAAAACCATAAACACTGATTTACACGATTATCTCCCTTATCTCGCTGTTTGTCCTGGAAGGTTCTATATAACCGATCCGCTCAACGACAAAGTACTTTGTTTAAATAACGAGGGAAAAGTAGTCTCTCACAAAACAATAGAAGGGTCCAGTAGGGATCAGTGTAGACCCCGACACGAATCATGTTTATGTTTGTGCCAGGGGGCATCATGACAAACTTTACCGACTCAATTCGAGTTTAGAGAGTTTAGAGCCTCTCTTTGATTTCAAGTCGGTAAATTTGGAGAGGCCCCGGGCTCTTTGTTTATATCGAGATAAACTCTATGTCAGTCATGAACCGGGGTCTACTCATGGAAACTTTGTTACCGTAGTCAGAGTTCTGTAATTCCTCTCATCCCTTATTACCATACACAGTGTGACATAGCAACACGTCTCTCACATGAAAGTGTTCCATGAGTGTTCTTTTGTTTCCATGGTTACCGATGAACGAGATTACTTTCTCTCATTATTTATTTTGCTGTGATGCCTCGTACACACAGGCGATACAAATCTTGTCATATATTATACTATTTTTATTTTTTTATTTATTTATTTGTTCTGGAGTCCTTTCAATTGTTTGGTGTTACGACAAATAAATTGTTATGAACATTGAGGAAAAAGTAGCATTTCACAAAACAATAGAAAGGTCAGGGGCCACAAGGGATCAGTGTAGAACCAGACACCAATTAAGTTTATATTTGAGCCCCGGGTCACTACAGACTAATTGACTCGTTTCTAGTTATAAGAGAGACCCAAGTTTTAATTAGATTTGGACTCCCATCTTTATCACATTGTTTTTTGTTTACACGTTTCAATCTTCCGTTTTACCTATCCATTCAGCTTATTGTACAACTTATATGTATATTACGATGTATATAGCCTTGTCTAACAGGCAAACACTTCCACATTTTTTTTTTAATTCATAGTGCTATGTACATCCATGTTTTATTCAGTACTAAAACTACTGCACACTGTGTTATTCAGTTTACATCATCCAGTGCAAATCATATTTTATATACTTAACCCCTTTGAACTGTGAATTTAATTCGTATTGTACATTAATGTGTGTGTGCGGGGGGGGGGCGTGTGACGTGTCGTGTGTGTTACTGTTAAAGAGATACATATTTGAAATACAATACAGTATGTTGTGTTTTAATGCATTGTCATTGTATTGGAATTATATGATTAAATACATGTTATTTTGTGTAGACTTTGTCATTTGATCATAAACATTATTAAAACACATAGTAAGTATGTTCAGTGTTTTACTTTGAAATTTCTATCAATGAGTCCTTTCATATATCTCGAAACTCCCATTTTTCTTAAACTTAAAAAGATGTACTGGTGTAAAACCATTGGTAGAAAACAGGTGGAACACATTATCTGAAACACACGTTGTCTTGTGACTTTTGAAAACATTGTGGAAAAGGTAGAATTAGTACACTTGTATTGTAATTTTCTATTTACGACGAAAACAAACGGCCGTTGAGTCGCGCCACACTCTAACTAACATTCGGAGGGTTAAAGATTAATTGTTATCACGGTTTTAACAATGGCACTCTTGTATAGTCGCAGCTCTACACTTAGAAACGTTCACTAGAAGCAAGGCTGCTTGAACGACTAGATCGCAAACAAGACAGATCCAGATCAGCTTGTGCGGACGCGCATGTTTATCTGAATCTTAACTTTTATCAAACAACAACGGATCGGTTTTCGTGTGATGTGGCTCATTTTAAGATTATCTATGTTAATTGGTAATCATGGCTGACGTTCCTTCTGGGGTTAAGTGCACGATATAACCACCAGTGTTCCGATTTATATTGACTTTCATCGTCGGAATGCAGCCTGCGAAACTCTCGTGTTTTAAAGGGTAATTCGAACGACGAGTTATACCCCAAACCGCTTTTAAAAACTGTGACAAAGGGGAAATTTATTCCAAACAAGTTATGTCTTCTTTTGCCACACTGCTGTCAACTGTATTAAACAAGTATGCATGCTTTCATATGAAATATCCATAGGTTCTGCCTAGATACAGCTCGTGTGCTGCTGCTGCTGCAGATATATTGCATGTATTAAATATTAAACCTTACCTTTCAATACAATATCGGAAAATGTATTATAATGCATATATTCTGCCTGTCATTGATTATTGTTTAACTATTTGGGGTAATGCACCAAAAGTACAACTTAATAGAATCCTCAAACTTCAAAAGTCTGCTGCACGAATAATTCTAGATAAATCCTATGACTCGCCATCCAAACCATTATTTGAGGAATTGGAATGGTTGGATGTTTATGAAAGACTAGAATACAATAAATCAATATTGATATACAAAGCTATGAATGGACAAACACCTGGATATATAACCGATATGTTTTCTTCACAGTCAACCAATACTTACCATTTACGCTCGGTTTCAAATAATAACCTTTCTTGTCCGAAACCATCTACAGAACTATTAAAAAAAAGCCTACACTTTTCTGGTGTACATATATGGAATGCCATACCTTCAAACATTAGGTTCCTTTCAAATCTTACAAAATTTAAGTGTGCAATTTTAAAGCACATTGTTTCAAAACGTCATCTTCTGTAAATCACGAGTCTTTCTTTCATTATTATAGTACTCACAAGTTAAAAAAAAGCAATTCAACATCATTTTGTTTTATCAAATGCATTAAGATAGATCCTGTGTAATATGCATTACTTCTAAAAAGTTAGTCACAGTACATGTGGGTAACTTGTTTTTCAGCAAACACTTTAATTTCATGTATCACATACAAGGTTGATACATTATTTTTTACTCTTCTTGTTCACCTGTGACGCTTCTGTATCACAATTGACGTTTTCTTCATTTTTGATGTTATTGGGGGGGGGGGGGGGGGGCAATTAATTGTTTCATCATTGTATGTTTCTTTATGATAGCTATTAAGATGGCCTCATTGTAAAATAGCCAATGGCTAAATGAGTCACCATCTATAAATAAAGTATTATTATTATTATTATTATTATGTTGGAATTATTGCGTACCGGTGACGATCCTATCACCATGGTATAACTTGGATGATGCACGCCACAACCGTAAACAAGGAATGATATTTGGGGCTGCACTTTGTGATGCCGCTTCAGTAACATTTGAGCACTCACTCTTGGAATAAAAAAGGAAGGGATGAAATTTAAAAACAAGTTGAGATCAATGTTTTGGACGTTTTCTGGATCACATTTGCAAATGTGCAGAATAAGACCACTTGCACATATATCAAATAGAGCATCTAACGAGAGGTTCTTTGGAAAATATAAACGACATTTACTTAAGATCGTGGGAAAAGAATTACGGCTGTTCTTGATGTTCAAAACAACCGGAGTAGCTACAGCTCCGGCTGTTCTAGTTGGTCAACACACTTGGAACTGGGCTAGATAGAAGTCCGGCTGATCTGACTGCTAAACACAACCGGACTAGCTAGGGCTACGGCTGTTCTAGCTGGTTAATACAACCGCAGTCGATCAAATGCCTGCTGTTCTGGCTGGTCAACCGAAGTACTTATAGCATAGTAAGAAGTCTGGCTCTTAATAGCCGGCTAAAGTAACACTTAACCTACATGTATATATAAAAATGTTTTCGTAAACGGCCCATTGAAATGTAATGCTATAACATAGCTCTAGATAAGATGAGTATTTAAAATTCCAAAACCCGTATTTGACATTCAAACCTAGCTATTGTTTTGGGTACTCAAAAGAGTCGTCTTTTTTTAGTACACACACCATAGGGTTTGGTTGAGTAGTAAGAGAAATTGAGGCGGGGAATTACCAGTATACTCCTCCTTATCTAGTCCTCTGCTATAACCTGCCAATCGTTAGAAGGAATATTCCGTTAAAAAACCATCTGTACATCTGTTTGTATTACACGATAGTGTTGTCCTGACCCTGACCTTTGTGCAACGTTATGAGCCGTGTTTGAAGTATTGGGGTCTTAGTTCACTCTCCGGACACCGCCCGGGTGGTGAAGTGGTAGAGCGTCCGCATCGGGGGCGGGAGTTCGCGGGTTAGATCCCCGGACGAGTCTTACCAAAGACTTTAAAAATGGTATAAATAGATCTCAGGGCTGCGGGCTTAGCATTACGAATGAATGGCTGTCGTCAGGATAAATGGACACGTAGTAGTATATCTTACTCAGGAAACGCCGTGATTTAACTGAATAATTGTTGAAAACACCAACAAATCACGAATAGGGATTTTGGCGTAATGCAAATTGGGCTACAATTCTAGTTTTTGGTCAAAATATGCAATAAATGACTCTTTTATATATCGCCCAAGTCTTCAATGAACGACGATACAATAAAACCTTCGAAATCATATGTATTGTTATAATGCGCGTACGTCTCGTCATGTGACCGAAGATATGTTACGATACCTTGAACGGACATGTACTTTCATCAGAAGTAATCGGATTGTCTTAATCTAACCATGTGTATGTATGTGTATGTTACACAACAATAACAATGATTCCGATATAACAACTGATTAACCCTTTCCTACTTACAACAAGCCTGCAGCAGACGACTTTGAAAACATCTACTCAAGATACGGAAAATCTTTAGAAAAGATGGTATAATTACTGAAAAAAAGGTTGAAAACATTGTGTCAAAAGAAGAAATTGCTGGTTTTGAGCAATTTATTCTTTTATCACAATGTTTTCAAAGGTCGTCTGCTGCAGATGCGTCAAAATGCGTCTTATAGGTGAGAAGGGGTTAATCTACACGCATGTCATACAATTGCAGTGGAACCTGTTTAAAAAGACCACCTATGGGAAGGCAACACTCTGGTCTTTGTTCATATGTAGTCTTTAATTACAGGCCAACTTATGCAGAAAATGAGTTATTGGGAACCTAAAAGTGTGGTTGTGGTTGCTAAAGACAGGGAATTGCTGGTCCAAGGTGGTCTTTAGCACATGTCTGACTGTATACATCTTTCCTTGTGCAGAAGGGTCGGGATCAGGTTAATGTTGTCAAGCAATACAAACTGGAGAACACATAGTTAACACCCAAGACTGAAGGGCAGCATCTCACTTCCTTTTCCTGTGACTTAAAAAACACCTAAATATTACGTTGAAAATAGGCTTCACCATAGAATCGTGACCATATTGGTTGACATACCTAGATCGGGTGATTAAAATATTTATATCTCGACTTGTCATCTAAAATTTGTCAATTCGTAGAGGTTTAACCCTTTCCCACATACAACACATCTTTAGCAGACGAATTTAAAAACATCAAAATCTCTATCAATTTATATATTATCACTGAAAACAGTAAAACGACTGTGGCAAAAGGAGAAATTGCTCGTTTTTATAAATTTCACCTTTCGTCATAATGTTTTCAAAATTAGTTTGCTGCAGAGGCGTCAGAAATCGTCTATATGTCGGAAAGCGTTAACATGAGATCCTGTAAAATCAACACAGGTGTTTAGTGATCAGTGTGAACCCTGAACAATCGCAGCATCTGTGTAGTTAGATTTGGATCGACATTGTTCGCCAATTTGTCGTAGGTCCTCTATATAGACCACGTCGATATAGTTACAGGTGTTTAAGGTTTCAAATGCACAATAAGAGAGCGGACCATTGGGGCATTTGTGGCTACTGTTAATCCAGATCAACATGCGCGTACGGGCGTGAACTATTATCTAGGTATACATTTAGATTAGCTCACATAGATGTTAACGTAGATCTATATGTTCACATATAAACAAATATTATATATACCTCAGTATAGTTTTTCCACAGATTGGTTCAATGTTTCTGCACAAGAAACGAATTGCAACAATGCATTTTGTAGATTGCTTCAAATTAGTAGCACATATAACTTGTAACATGGTGTGAATACGTCCAGTTCGAATCAAGTAGGCGGATTGTTCTTAGTGAGTGTGCGTGCACTAATAATCCTGTACATTGAAATTACCGGATGTCAATTAAAATATAGGATCGTCCGGGTACAAGAACCGAATGGACATTTATAAATGAGGGATGGAATCCTACCCGAACAAAAGTCAAACTCATTGGACAGGAACTATTCAGAACAAACGCAGACATGGGGTTCCCCTCAAAGCGTAGACAGATCAGCAATATATAATATATATATAGACCTTGTCCACTATTTAAGTAACTAACGGGTCAACATTGTTTTCTAAGTACTTCTGTGATCTCGTTTAGCATATCAGTATCAGTATCTGTCAGTATATCTACTTTGTTGGAAAAATTAAAGAAAATGAACATTAAATCGCTAATAATCTTCGTTGCTATGGAGATAGTTGTCATGGTAAGGTTTATTAAATAGCTTGTTTATCTGATATTATTTTTTTTATGAGTCTTCTGCGTTGGAAACATGGTAACATCTTTTCAAATGGATGTATAATGTTGATACAAGTACTTAAACAAGATCGGGAAAAAGAGCATTTACTGATTTTAATTAAGTTTTAATGTTCCCAATATGTTTTCACAAGTCATCTGCGGCTTCACCAAACTTTTACATCAAAAATTATTCATCTTACTTTTGATTTTTTTCTGGAAAAATGAAAACTATTAAACAGATACAATTAATTTTATCAGGTAGGCTCTTTGTGATGACTGTGTTCAATGTCACTAGTCTATATTGTTTTCCTATCCTCAGTAACCCCGCTCGAAGGCGTCATAAACAACCAAACTAGTCTACTATTTATAGGGATCGAAATATACTCGTAAGACGTAACCGTAAACTATATGTTTGTGGCAGCCTATTTCTTGAAAAGCTCACCCGTTTCTAGTTATGTTAGGCAATCCAACGGAGATTTGATGAATGAGGTACAATTTCAGTAGGGTGCTAGTTCGTTTATTATAATCTTCTTTTTTTTTACAAGGTGTTGACCTTTACCCATTGTCACAATGCGCATAGACTCAGACACTGTTTAGAACCGGAAGAGTTCCCGGATATGGACTGGGCCGATTACAATAACATCACGGCTCTACAGTTTAAGAGTCTTCTTTTTGGGCCAGTGGATCGAGAATCGGTTCAGAATTCAAACATCGTACGTCACCAGTTTTACGTCACACCGGAAGAAGGAACATCTACGTCAGGTTCTATGTTTATCACAGAAGTGTGTCGCTCAAATTTTGTGTTCAATACTGACAATACACGGAAACCGGAAACCCTCTTAGAACACCGCTGTTACACGGAAACAGCCAATGTCCATGGACACTTGTGTTTGTGTAACCCCATGATGATGTACGTTAGTGTATTACGACGCGGCGCATGCGTGAACGGAATCTAGACTTATCAGAGGGCTTGGGAGCCGCTATCAGTGGCGTGTATAGCAATACATCCTCCAAGTCCGATTGAAAGAATTAATACCGGCCTATTTTCACCAGAGTAGGTGTTATAATTCAAATACTGTGCACTTGGTTTTCAATCTGTATTTTTGAGCGGGGGGGGGGATATTATCGGGAACAGCGAAT
Organism: Serripes groenlandicus; assembly: GCA_031761405.1. Taxonomy (NCBI): domain Eukaryota; kingdom Metazoa; phylum Mollusca; class Bivalvia; order Cardiida; family Cardiidae; genus Serripes; species Serripes groenlandicus. The sequence continues at coordinate 1,028,555 of JASEVX010000009.1, read as the reverse complement.
ACTCAGACGAGACCGTGCTTTAACAGTCACAACATATCATTCGGTGTCGATAAACAGTGCATTGTAATAACAGTCCGACTGTGGGTTTATCTTTAAGCGTCGTTATGTGCTGTCTTTACGATGAAGCATCTTTGCGAGCAAAAGGTCATTCGTAAATTACAATCCATATATTTCTTATGTGAATGTTCATAACGGACGAAGTAAGGCTTGGCTAGCAAAGATGACTAAGATGCGACAAGACACAGTTTTGCCTGATGGGATAAGTGACACTTGTTTCTATTATTGTTTAGATAAGTCTGTGGATCTTTTTAAAAGCTAATTGTTTAAAATGAGTCGGTCCATGGAGAATTGTACAAGTTGGCTTCTGTGAACGATGTTAATCCAGATCAGCCTGTGCACCCGCACTGTATATTCTAACAATATAGGACACATACTTATACAATCCTACACGGTTTTAATCTGCCAAGTAGTACCTTTTACCGCGGTTTCATAGTCAGCCATATTGTAGTCTTGCTGCATCTCCTACCATGGTGGAATCACATAGTTATTTTTGGGATTTGTGTTTGTATATATATATATATGGGTGTACGTATATGCGTGTGTATGAGTGAATATATTTATAAGGTGTAGATATGTTAGTTAAGTTATTTTCTGTACATCAAAATGCATGTACATGTTATTATGTCACTTTCATAAAATAGATATTGTTATTATTATTTTTATAATTATTACAATTGTTTTTCTTCAAATATACGGATTCATTTTTACAATTTTCATCATTATCATTATCATTATCATCTTTATTATTATTTAAATTAATATTTTTATTAGTACTTCTTTTTAAAATTATTTGTATCATTATTACTATCATATTGTTGGCAGACCTTACTGACATAACGGCCTGTTTTATATGTATGCCGCCCTGCAGTGAAGACTCGGGTGAGACTGTTATTAATCACAGGCTCGTCAGAATCTATATATGAGCCGTCCACTAAAAAACCAACAGTGTGGACTCTGCGTAAAGTATCGACCCGGATCAGCCTAAGCATGCCGCGCAGGCTTACCCGGACAGACACTTTTCGACTCCTGTGGATTTTCTGTTCCAGGAAGCATTACTCTATGCCTTTATCTACCTGAGACGGAATGTGTCGGCCCGGATTAGCCTGCGCGGATTGCGCAGGCTGATCTGGATCGATGCATTACGCAGATTCCATAATGTTGGTTTTCTCGTGGGACAGCTCATATTTGCAACAGACCCGGCTCATGTACAAACGACTTTACGTGTAGCGATTTGGGGTTTTAATTCTTTCATAGCCAATGGCATTGAGCTTTTTGGGAACAATACAGGTCCAGGTGAGTCAGGTCTTAATAAGCTGTCTCACCTGAAATCTGCATTGTTTGCCTTTCAGTTATCAAAATATTCCAAAAACTCGTATAACATAAAGTAGGGGTCGCCTGATTTCGAGCATGGGAGCGTCTACTTTAAACTATTCTGCGCTGAAAGAGTTTATTTGTCTTCGTAAAACCAAAATCAGGTGATGGGCGTGTCTAAGTTTGGAGAACTTTTGGCCAAATTCGTTTGCCTATAACATGTTTATTTGTAAATCCGCCTCGTTGGCGTCCGTCTCGAGTGCGGGAGGTCAATGGTTCGATCCCGACCGGGTCATACCAAAGTCTCGATAATTGGTATTAATGGCTGCTCTCTTTGGAACTCATGATTGCGGGGTTAACATTTCGACTGACTAACTAGCTGGTGTCAGGATGAATTGACCAGTATATATAGTACTGGTAGCTTACCCAGGTAACGCCGTGATATAATTGAAGTATTGTTGAAAGTGGCGTAAAAACACCAAATAATCCATCAATCAATGTAAATCTGAAAGTTATTCTGCATGTCTATTTTGTGAACGATAGAATAAGTTTAAAGTAAGATCGCGTGCATCCACAAGTCTCATCAGAACCTTCACTGTTCCGTCTACATGCAATTTAGTCCAAGTTTGTTTTTTTGACTATTAACAAGAACTGAAGCCCTATTACCTTTATATGATCCCATTTTGAGGGTCAAAATAATCCAACATCTCTGGACCGCTGTTCATAAATCAAGTCTTAGTCTAATAATTCACATCGTCCCACGTATGTACCATAGACCTCAGTGAAATAAGATGTTTATTAAAATCGTTTTTTGCCTACTAAATTTTGAGTATTTATTTCAAGGTCAAATGCGTTTTCAAATTTGACAAAGGAAACATAAATAAAATCGTCCAGCTCTTTTACTTACTGTTATCAATTTGGTGGTCATTTTGTCAGGTGTCCCGGAAAGCTCACCACAAATTATCAACTGTATGACCCACATCATAGGGTTAGGATGGATAATAAGGAAGATATTTTGGAGAAAAGAGCTGTATACCCCTCCTTATCTAGACCTCTGACAGACGGTTTGTATTGTGTAGCCTGTGGTGAACAGTTCATTATAATACCCCCCAACACAAAGTCGGATGGGGGCAATATTAATCCTATATATATATATATATATATATATATATATGTCCCCAATTTGTCACTCGAGTCTATTCTCATCGAATATCGAAAAGCTCTTGCCAGAACAACAAAAATGGCCGAATCGAAAACAGCTCACGTCTACAGACCTGCGAGATATAGAAGCCTGTCAACCATTAAACTTGGAGGACAAGCTATCCGGTTTCTCGGTGTGAATGAAGGAAACCAAGGTGTTCATTTTCCGAAGACACCAATTAATGTAAGACATTCGTTTAAACTAAATAATGTCTAAATTTACTCAGTAACTCGAAATAAATATGGCATCTTTTTTGTTACTCAATTTGGAAGGTTTTGCGAATGATATGTCGAATTTCACGACGTTTGAAGATGCTTTTTGCAGAAAATTGTTCTTTTGGCAAGAGCCAGTATTTAAATTGGCATGTTGTCAAATCGAAAATAGAATTGTTGACGCGTCAGTGAAGTTTGCAGCAAATGTTCATACCTTTCAAAATGAAGGTTTGATATTGTTTTACTCATCAGTTCGTGCCCTTAACTTAAGTTAACTGTACAATGTACTTGTGATTACCTGATATATGCTAAGTTTGGTTTGATCCAAATTGAAGACTTCTGGAAAATATAATTACTTATATAACCTAAAAGCTGAAAACCCGAAACTGCACTTCAAAATCAGATTGACACATGGAAGAAAAATCAAATGGTTGGAAGATGAGAAACTGTCCATTACTGCCTTAATTTCAGCCACGGTTCAACCGTTCAACCGTTGCCCAGATACAACAAATCTGTAGCAGACGACTTTGATAACATTAAGATGGCATTTCTATCCAGAGGGAAGAAATTCATGTAAAAACAAGTTCAAATAGATTTTTCTAAAAATAAGAAGCTGAACGGAGACCACGCAAAACCGATTTCGAGAAGAAAGACAGGACTTAGGGGCCTAATAGTTTCCTTCAAGAACCAGGTGAATAGGTTTGGGATTAACCACTCAGGATATTAATCGTAAACACAACTATATATTAGACCTATTTAAAGGTTGGGTGTCATATACAAACCATGCATGTGAGATAAAATGTACATAACTGTTATAAAAACACACTCAGTGCAATGAGGCATATACAATGTATAAATAATAAGTATATGTTTATCGAGTGCTTTGTATACGCCTGTTTAGAATCAAAGCGCTAAAAGCGCTGTTGGTATAGGGGCATATGTAAGTTGAAAATATATGGCATAGATAATATAGACAAACATTGTTGAAACAATGACCTTTAAACAAACCAAACCAAAAATGTGCGAAGCACACATATTGCCTGCCTATACAATACAAATACCTAATTTATCAAAGTTTCACCCTTTTCTTGTATAAACCAAATACAAAGATTGACAAAAAACAGAGCAGCGATCTTTTTTAAAATATTTCCAGTTCAGAAATCACTAAAGATTCACAATGTATATTGTAATCATGCTGATAAATGAAAGACAATCGAAAGCATGCTAGAGTTATGTTTCTTTTGCACTGCACATCTGTAGCTCTGAGTTTCCTATACAACAAGTCTTAAATTGATACATTGGACATCTATTGAGACAATAACCGAAGAAATGAAAAATGAGTTTTACACCTAAAAAATCCAGATCAGATTTGTGTTCAAAATATTGTATCGATCTTTTAATCCCAATGTATACGTGTGAAGACTTTGAAATGGATCCGCGAAACAGAAACAAAGTTTTGACCCATTAATGCAAACCGTAACGGACAGACGGACGGATGGATGAACACAAAGACGGACAGACAGTCAGTCGCTCTGGATAAAGTACAAACGCTTGGGAAACACTCATTAACGAAACAAGGGCATGTGTTTTTCATGCGAAAGTCATATAATAAGTGAGAATATGAAAAGACAAAAATATACACACTCCAAACGCAGCATGCTAAAGTTATGGTAATGGTGCACTGCAAATGTGTAGGTCATAAGTTACCTACAAACCAAGTTTGGAAATGGATACAATGGAAATTAATTGAGACAATCGCTGAACTAAATAAGGAAAAATGAAGATAACTAAGATAAGCAGACCAGAGTTATGTACCTAGTATTTTGCCGTTCTCCTGATCACACGGTATAAGTGTGACCACTTTCAAATAAATCTGCCATACAGAAACAACGTTTTGACCAATACATGCAATCCATGACGGACGGACGAATGCACATTCAGGCAGACAGCCGGCCGGACACCGGATTATACCTCCAAGCTTTACAGACAGAGACAACTTACAAAGTATTGATTACAGAAGACTGGTTCGATGCGTCAAAACACGTCTGTGCTTAGGAAAGCTTAGATTATGGTACTTGTAAAGTATTTGCAAATTAATTGTATCTCCGAAATGTACAAGGTTAATTTACAAAAACCTGTTTAGACTATACTTCTAGTTTATTTGTCAACAGATACGTCTAGGACTAGATTACACGTTGACGAACGTTGAATCTTCAATTAGCGCAAATGCATATACATTATAATTTTAGTCCCAAAATCGGTAGAAGCGCCTCAATTATAAAATAAATAATGACCTTGCGGTTAAAACTCGTGTGTATGTTGACATTTTCGGCCACCTTTCTTTCCGACGTTTGACAAAAGTCAATGCGACATGCGGCATTCGTCTTTCACAAATGGGCTAAGTCTATGTGAAAAAGAACCCAGTTGGTTGGGAAGATTGTTGTGTGGAGTACTGGTGTGAGAAAACAAGGAAACATATTTGTAGATGAACTGGCCGCCGTGATATAACGTAGAAAATGTTAAAAACGGCGTTAAACCACAATCAATCAGTGTTGAAATTTGTAGATTTAATTCCTATGTCCTAGTTGGGTCGACATACAGCGACACGTGAGAATATTCTACACAACACGCGACCTGTTTTACCAACAATTCTCCAGTAGCGGTGATACCGTTAGTACCATTCTTTCATGGCATGTATACACAGTAGGACCTCTCTCTTTGGACGGATTATGTAATAACAAGTCCTTACCCTTGACCACGTAGACTAAATATACAGCAAACAACATTTTACTCAGCCTGAAAGTATTATTTTGAATAGTAATTAAAACATTGTGGAAAAAGACAAACTTGCTGATTAACATTTATCTGTTAAGGTTAGTCAAATGTGTCTTAAAGGGGCAAAGGTTAAAATAATAACTGTAGACAAATATTTTCGTTATCTAGGTTATAGAAAAAAATTGATTCATGTTTCAAAGCATTGTTTGGAAAGGAGGAATTGCTCATTGTCAGCAGTTGCTCCGTAGGCAAATATACTTTCAACATTCGTATGTAACTAAGTTGCTATAACGGAAACGGTTCAATCCTTTCCCGTTTAAAGTCGCTTTTTGACGCGTGTGCAGTAGACGGCTGCAGAATGGTTATTCGTGACCCATTTCCTCTTTTTCCACAAAGCTATGTATAAACTATATATTTTTCCTTTTGATGTAAGGCGATATTGCTCGTTATCATTAATCTCTAGCATGTTATTCAAAATGTCTCCGGAAAGGAGATAGAGTAAAAGAATGTCCACAGTAAAACGTTTAAATATGAATAGAATTAATTTGAAACGTGTTTGAAAGCATTGTGTGAAAAGGAGAAATTGTTTATTGTCAGCAATAGCTCCATTTTCAACAATATTTCAATATTCGAACTGTTATATTATGACGGAAAGGGTTCCGCTTCCATGGGGAGGATGTAACCATTTCCCGCTTACAGACGCATGTGCAGCAGACGACAATCGGAAAGATTGTGACAAAAGGAGAAATTGCTTATCGTAGGCAATTTCTACTTTTGCCACAATGGTTTCAACTCGTTTCAATAATTTTATTTACAGTGATTTGCACATTTCTCTATGTAAGTCGACTGTTGTAAACTAATGGGGTCACAGCACGGTCGACGTTACCTTACACCACTGACATTAAGGTCAATCATAGTTCAGAGTGTGTTTCACTCGTTTGAACTATTTTGTATCCGATGATTAATAAATGCAAGCGGATGGTTTTTCGTGATTCGGTCGAACCAATGAAATCGTTGAAAAGGCAGATTATAACCAATCAAAACTCGATTTTGGTGTAGGTATACACATGTGGACTGTGGTTGCAGCTTTAATCTGACTTTTCGAAATCAGCGTCCAGTATGTTGTCAGCTAAATAACTTAAGAAGCCTTTGTCCCATCATTACCAAATTTGGTCAGAATGTGTATTGGCATAATATCTTGGACAAGTTTGATAACTAGCGATATCGCTCTAGTCAATAAAGAGTTATCACCCTTTAATTATAGAAATTACCTAAAATTGGTCTTGTCAGCTAAATAACTTTAGAAGCCTTTGTCCTATCATCACCAAATTTGTTCAGAATGTGTATTGGCATGATATCTTTGATAAAAAGCCATATTGCTTTAGTCAATCAAGAGTTATCACCCTTTAATTATAGAAATGACCTAAAATTGGTCTTATCAGCCCAATAACTGAAGAAGCCTTTATCCAGTCATCACCACATTTAGTCAGAACGTGTATGGGCATAGTATGTCGAACAAGTTCTACAACCAGCCAATTGCTCAAGTCACTCTAGAGTTATTGCCCTTTAATGACAGAAATTACTTAAAATCGGTATTTTCCATTAATAACTTTAAAAGCCTTTGTCACCACCAAATTTAGTCAGAATGTGTATTGGCAATATATCTTGGACAAGTACGATAACCAGCAGTATCGCTGCATTCACTGGAGAGTATTTGCCCTTTACTTATAGAAATTACCTCTAATTGGTCTTGCCCCATCAATAACTTTTGAAGCTTTATAATCCAATCATCACCAAATTTAGTAGGAATGTGTATGGGCATAATATCTCGGACAAGTGCTATAATCAGCCATATTGCTTGAGTCATTGTATTTGATCATCACCAATTTAGACAATATGTTGATGGGCAGAATATCTTGGTCAGGTTTGATAACTAACCACGTTATCTTAGTCACTCTACATTTATATCCCTCGAAATAGACAAAACTATATCAACAGTGTCCGCTCTCTAAATTTGCTTGACGTAACAACACTTTCAAACGAAACTTGGTATACATGTTCCAAGGAACAATACGCATATCTATGCTAATGGTACAGTCAAACTTGTGTGAGCGGTCACATGCGATCAGCGGTCACTGGCCTTAAACGGTCACTTTAAATCCCTCTCTACCAATTATACTCTATAAACTGCCTTGATCAGCGGTCCCCTTTGAAACTCGGCCAGCGGCCACACTATTTGGTTGAGATTAATTGTAATCTTATTGTGTTCAACGGTCAATCAACACACAACTTGGATTGCAAGGTGTTAAATTATCGGTGTTTAATACATACAGGTAATAAGGCATACTGTGACAAACACATTATCGGGTTTCTTTCATTCCCGCAATAGCTGTTTACATTTAGGGTACAGAAGTCAGCCGATGTGTGCCGAATGATCGTTGCATGATTCATCAACAAGAAGATGCGATTTTGGTTTATTTTCGTCAGAAAGTGTCTGTATGTGGGAAAGGCTTAAATTGTTAAATCTCTAACCCTTTCCCATATGTACCCTCATACTGACACCTGTGCAGTAGACTACTTTTTAAAACATTGTGGCAAAAGGAGAAATTTTATTCCATAATATAGGTTATTGACCCTGTACTGTGAAATCATCATTGGACCGAGTTCTTGGGTTGACGTTGCTGAGCATGTGAGGCTACGTTTGCCAAAGAACAAGGTCCAACGATGATTTCACAGTACATGGTCAATAACCTCTTTATTGGAAACTTTCTTATTGTAAACTATTTGGTTAACATTGTGGATTTTTGTTTGTTTCTAGAGTTGATAAATCTTTGTTTCTAGAGTTGATAAATCTTTGTTTACAAATGTAGTCATTTTGTTGCAAATGACGTTTGGAAATGTGAATTATAAAGGTGACGTTATTTTTTTTAAATGACGTCATGCACGTGCATAACCAACATTTTAGACGCGCGTTTCAGACTGTTATCCGGTCAAAAACTGTACTGTTAGCATGAGACAGTAAGAAAATGTCCATGAACAGTATATGAGAATTTAACATTACAAAGTCACGTGAGGTATACTAATGATATTTAGGTCAGCTTTGTTTGTTTGCATAAAAAGTAGTCCCTAGCATTTTAATTATGCGGAATTTTCGCACGTCCTTATCTACGGTCATGATCGAAAAAATCATGACCACTTTCTTCAATGCAAATTGAACGTAACAATATGAAAGTATGCAATAAGTACTGATAATTTTCATATTTTAGCCTTGATATGTTCGAAATCGCCTGCTGTCGATTTATTGTATGTGGGAAAGGGTTAACCAAAGCCACGCTATTTTCAGGTTGAAGAAGTTCTACAGCGAATTCAGTGTTACCATGCATTCACACTGTTTGATGTGTTTAGTGTGATAGCAGACATACAAGATAGGCGCAGTAAAATGGACAATCAGTTTTACCGTAACTTGAAACTGGTCATACTGGATAATGTCGCCTCAGTTGTATACCCGATGATGGGAGGTGAATCATTAACTGAATGTATGTACCAATCAAAGTAACCACAGTTTCTGAGTTCATTTCCACTAATCTTACTTAAAGCTAAATAATACTTAACCCTTTTCCTCATTTAGATGCTTTCTAACGCCTCTGCAGCAGACAGCTTTTTGAAAACATGGTAACAAAAGAAGAAATTGCTCAAAACGAGCAATTTTTCCTTTTGTCACCATGTTTTCAACTCTAATTCAATTTTTTCCAAACTTTTTCGGGTATGTTTTCAAATTCATCTGCTGCAGATTTGTGGGAAAAGGTGGGAGAGGGTTATACCCAAAAACAAATTTCATCATTTTTGTTTCCGTATTAAAAATGACAAAAGATTTCTTTTCTTAATAAGTATTGTTTGTCAGCGAGGTATCAATTTATATCAACTTAGCCATTTACTTAGTTATAATACATTCCACCATTTTTGTTTTACAAAATATATGGGAATCAAAAATGATGAAATATATAGTTAAGTATATAAGCATCACTAAGTGCTAAGTAAGGTTGGTGGAATTTGATTTATTTATTTATTGGGGTTTTACGCCGTTTTCAACATTATTTCAGTTATATCACGGCGACAGTTCACTTATTCATGATCCCTGGGTAAACAAACCAGTACTAGGCTATAAAATGTGCCTTGCCCAAGGGCACTCCACCATGACCGTATTGCCGCGACTGGAGATCGAACCCGGGACATCCGGTTTCGAAATCCCCGACGCTAACCACTCGACCACAGCGGTTCCTTTGGTGGAATTTGACCCTGGAGAGTTAAAAATTTACTAAGCGTGATATTTTAATCATGTTCGTATTCAGGTAAATGTTTTGACATCTAGAAGATTGGAAGTTTACATTCAATGAATTGTGTTGAAAACATTAGCGGAACAGGGGAATCTGTATCGTATTTTGGGATCATGATAAATGAAAAGTTTGGGCCTTCTTTAGACAAGAGAAGAAAACATTATGATGGGTCAAGAAGGCATTTCTCATTGTCAGTAAATTTGTTTATTTTATCACATTAAGTGTCTTTCTTGTACTCTTACTGGTTGAAACAAATGGTTGTAAAGAGTTGGAAATCAGAGGTCCAGATAAGGAGGAGTTTTCCGCTCTTTTCCCCACGATATCTATATTATCATCCAACCGAACCATATGATGTGGGAACTCTAAAGAATCGTCTCATTGAGATGATTCTTTTGAGTACCCATAACCTAGGGTTAGAGGGTAAAATAAGGATTTTAGAGAGTAAAAATCTCCCCTTATCTAAAGCTCTGGAAATATTTTCAGAAGTAAAAATTTAAGAAGGAATATAATACTTTGTGGGAAATGTGAAACTGCTTATGATAAGCCAATGGAATGGCCAATGTTTGAAATTCTTCTCCTCGGAATCTGCTTGTCCGATTCCATTATAATGTAGGTTGCAATAGTCCTTGAGTGACCCTCTACGAAGATTGTTCAAGCAATTTTGATTTGTTGACAAACATGATAAAACATTTAATTTCCAATCTTATTAAATGTCTTGTCTGATGTCAACCAAGCTTCACTGGAATGTTCATGTGGTGGTCCTCTTTCAAACTGTTCAAGATGCCTTATTACAAATGACCTTTACTGATAAACTGTTTCATTTGCAGCATATTCCCACTCTTGATAAAATGATCTTCCTTTATCAGCTGTAGCTTTTGCTACTTTACTATTACTCAGATGATCTATTTAGGGCTATGTTGGCCTACCTGTTACATCTAAATCTGGATTATATCTTTCAGTGCATATTATAATTGAATAGAGTTAAAAACATTGTAGCAAGAAGGGAAATTGGTCATTATGAGCTAATTTTAGCTCGTCTGATTTTTTAAAAAAAAAAAGACGAGCTATTGTCGTCACTTGATCGTCGTCATCTGCGTCGTCGTCGGCAGCGACGTTGGTTAAGTTTTGCGTTTAGGTCACTTACATGGAAACTATTAAACCTAATACTTTGAAACTTGGAAAACTTGTTCATCTAATACCCTTCTTCTCATTGTATGCTAAAGATGCTGAGTGTAGCCTGTTATTTTAGGTAAAAAACATAAATTTTGATGAATTTTGGTTGATTTTGAGAATTGGACATAGTTGGTTACGTTTTCCATTTAGGTCACTTACATGGAAACTATCAAACCTATTGAATGATACAGATGCTGAGTGGGCCTGTTTTTTTGGGTAAAAACATCAATGATGTATTTTGGTCGATTTTGAGAATTGGACATAGTTGGTTAAATTTTGCGTTTTGGTCTCTTACAAGGAAACTATCAAACCTAATACTTTGACACTTTGAAAACTTGTTCATCTAATACCCTTCTTCTCATTGTATGCTACAGATGCTGAGTGTGGTCTGTATTTTGGGGTGAAAAACATAAATTTTGATGTATTTTAGTTGATTTTGAGAATTGCCGGTGTTGGTTATGTTTTCTGTTTAGGTCACTTACATGGAAACAATCAAACCTATTGTATGATAAAGATGCTGAGTGGGCCTGTATTTTGGGGTAAAAAACATCAATTTTGATGTATTTTGGTTGATTTTGAGAATTGGACATAGTTGGTTAAGTTTTGCGTTTAGGTCACTTACATGGAAACTATCAAACCTATTACTTTAAATTTAAAAAAAAAAATGTGCATCTAATAACCTTCTTCAAATTGAATGATAAAGATGCTGAGTGGGCCTGTTTGTGGGGGGTAAAAATCATCAATTTTTATATATTTTGGTCGTTTACGAGAATTGGACATAGTTTCTTTATTTTTTGTTACATTGATTTCAAATTTTTCCAAAACAATAAAATCATAATGAACTTCAACATATTATGAATATCTTCAATCAGATTGTGTTTTGGGGGTCAAGATCACTTTTACTAAAAATAGGAAAACAGTAATATATTCAATATCTTTGGTTACAGTTGACTTAACGTACCAATATCATGTGCCTGTCCATTGCATACACAAGACTCAGCTTATAATCTTGACTTATTGTGGTAGCCATCCAACTTGAAGATCTTCCTTATTATGTATATGAACTTAGATTTATTTCCTCATTGGTAATCTTGTTTCAATACTTAAAAAGTAGCAGTTGTGTGTGGTCATTATAATATGAAATTATTCTTTCCAAATTTGAATATTTTTTATATAAAATAAATAAACTGTAAAAGGATAATATCAGACGAGCATCAGGCACCCGCAGGCGGTGCTCTTGTTCCATTTGCGAGAACTGTTTTGAAAGTCGTCTGCTTCAGATTGGTTGTAATGCATCTGTATGTGAGAAAGGGTTTATTTATAATTTCAGATCAAGCTCTGATAAACCAGCTAGGTCATATGCTAAAATCTCTTGCTGTGGAGTATCCTTGTGCTGTTTTAGTAAGTAGACCCAGTTTATATTTGTTATTAGTCCCCTACCGGTCAGAGACCGGTTTGGGGAATATAGGTTTGGTCAATTATGTCTGTCTGTCAGTCTGTCAGTCCCACCGAACCTTGTCCGGCCCGCATTTTAACCATCCGTCATAGGATTTCCAAGAAACTTGGCACAAACGTGTCACGCTGATGACCCAGGCCTGTACCTCAAATGTCAAGGTCAAACTTAGAGGTCAAATTGAGAACTGTTTGAAAGGACTGTACCTTGTCCGGCCCCCATCTCAACCATGCATCATAGGATTCCTAAGTTACTAAGCACAAACATTCACCATGATGAGGCGGCCATGTCGCGCACAAGACCCAAGTCTTTACATCAAGGTCACACTTGGAGGTCAAAGGTCAAAATGAGTACTGTTTGATAGGACTGTACCTTGTCCGGCCCGCAGCTTAACCTTCCATTATAGGATTTCCAAGAAACTTAGCACAAACGTTCACCATGATGAGGCGGCGTGTCATGCTCAAGACCCAGGCCTGTACCTCAAATGTCAAGGTCACACTTGAGGTTAAAATGAGAACTGTTTGAAAGGACTGTACCTTGTCCAGCCCGCATCTCAACCATGCATCATAGGATTCCTAAGTTACTAGGCACACATGTTCACCATGACGAGGCACAAGACCCAGGCCTGAACCTCAAAGGTCAAGGTCACACTTAGAGGTCAAAGGTCAAAATGAGTACTGTTTGATAGGACTGTACCTTGTCAGTCTCACATCTCAACCATGCATCATAGGATTCCCAAGTTGATTGGCACACATCTTCACCATGATGAGGTGACATGTGGAACACAAGACATAGGCCTGTACCTCAATGGTCAAAGTCATACTTAGATGTCGAAATGAGAAACCATGCATCATAGAATTCGCAAGTTACTGGGCACACATTTCAGGGGCTGCTCTGGGTACGATTTTTCTTTCGCCACCACTTGCGCCAAATTGAAAAAACAAATAGCAATTTTTTCGCAACTTTCCTTTTAATTTCCAACAAATATTTATCTGCAATCTCATCAATGGGTTCACTAATTGTTTGTACCTACCCATAATTAAACAGATTTTTCCACAAAAAAATTACAAATTATATTGTCAATCAATCATAAGATGCCTGTGTCGATCGTCTAAACCCACTTCAAAAAGTGTGCCGATATATTTAATGGATCTATAATTGGCAATTATCATATTTACGGCCTTCAATGTATCAATAACCTTAGAGTTGTTGGTCAGTCAGATTAAATGCTGAATTAACACTTCACAAAAATAAAACAAGTGTGAAATACACAAACTGTCAAAATAAAAAAAACAGGTGTCGTAAAAAAGTCATAAAGTGGTCACTGGTTCCCGTCATCAAATGGTAGTGTGTTATCTTAGATCAAAGCAAACAGTCACTGTATGTAGTAAATCGATATGAAAAACAGGTAAATTTTGATGAGAAAAAGCTTTTGCCACTTATTTTAGCAAATCATGAATAAAATTCGCAAGTTTAAAATAATGTTCACATTTGGCGCGAGTGGCGAACGACAGCGCAGGCCCTGCATGTTAAACATAATGGGGTGACATGTGGCGCACAAGACACAGGCCTGTACCTCAAAGGTCAAGGTCACACTTAGAGGTCAACGGTCAAAATGAGTACTGTTTGATAGGACTACGTTGTCCGGCTCACATCTCAATTATGCATCATAGGATCCCCAAGTTACTGGGCACACATGTTCATCATGATAAGGTGACATGTGGCGCACAAGACACAGGCCTGTACCTCAAAGGTCAAGGTCACACTTACAGGTCAAAGGTCGAAATGAGAAACGTTTGATAGGACCGGATCCAAAATGTTTGCATTGCTGTTTTTGTCAAAAAATGCACATACAATACACAAAGTGCTGTCTTTGTCTGGTAGGGGACCTTCGTATTGCTTGAAATACGACATTAACTTGTTTGTTGGGAAACTTTTTTTTTTTAAAAACTCCAGAGCGGGAAATATCTACATAGCAAGTGAAATCTTTGGACGATGAGTAAAATTCAAATATTATGTTTCTTTAACAAGTAGGACATAGAAAACTATTCCAGTGCTGATGTCTCCAGGAGACAACCGTAAGAAAACATTGTGGGAGATAAAGAAATAGCTCAAAAGGAGCAATATCACTTTCCCAGATACAGCAAACCTGCAGCATACGACTTTGAAAGCATGTTCGCAAACACCCGGAAAAATCTCTATAAATGAAGGTACAATAAGTGAAAAAAAGTTGAAAACATTTTGGCAAACGGAGAAATTGCTCGTTTTGAAAGTGCAGTATCTTCAGCAATGGGAGGAAAGTCTTGTGAAATGTGATTTTAAGAGATACAGTCTAACCTGTGTTTAAAGACCACCCATGTGAAGAGAACATTCTGGTCTTTGTTCACAGGTGGTCTTAATTACAGGGTCATTTGTGCAGAAAATGGGAAATTTAAAGTGTGGTTGCTATAAACGCAAGGTCTTTAGCACAAGTTTTTCTGTAATTCAAAAAGTGTTGTTCCATACAGCTGTCATTTTCTTCTGTAGGGAAACAGTATACAATTTCAAATATTCATTTTATACTGAGGAATAAGTAATAATAATATGCTGTTGCTGTATAGTCAGGCAACAGAAAGTATTGTGGGTAAATGTGTCAAAACTAAAAGTCTAAACATCATACCCTTGCATGTTGAACATTTTGGTTTTTCCCCCCATCAAATATTTTCAAAGTTGAGGTGTATAAAATTTACCTATTTAATAATGTGTTAGTGTGTCTAATAGGTCAAGTGGACTGTAAATGATGGTAATTGATATATGCAGGAATACACAAAGTTTTGGGGGGTATATAGGAATCACCCTGTCTGTCCGTCTGTCTGTCTTGTAAGCGCAACTCCTCCTGAACGGCTGGACCGCTTCTGATGAAACTTTACACAGTTGCAGCACACAACCTTAGGATGTGCATAAAATATTTCAAGGGAGATAATTGCCATTACTTAGTCCAATATTGCAATATGTGGCGACAGGTCTCGTAGGGGGGTATCCTTTTGTGAGTTCACAGTTCTAGTTTATATAACTGCACAGTTTCCGGTCTAAATACAAGCAGATTGTCATGTGCAAACAATGACAGATTAGAATACCAAATATGGTAATGGTATGTCACTGAAATGTGCTCTCACGTCATTCAAAATGTGGTAGTGGGGCGTGGTTCATACACCAATCATAAATTTTATTTCATATGTAAATTTTATTATTTCGTTATTTAAAATATAGAAACTTGTAAAGTTTGTGGTTATTATGTATTAAAAGTGAAACAAGGTATATAATAATAGAAAAGTTATGTTGCAGTAGCGATATCTGGCTTAGTTTTGTCTCCTCGGGCGTGGAACATTTAACATCTCTCTCGACATTCGGTCTCGCGAGATATCAATTTTCCTCGCCCAATGTAGTACAATACCAAATCCATTTTGCTACAGCAACATAAAATTCTCTAAATAGTTGTCAAAAACAAAAAAAATGTCTGGAAAAACACCTGCCTTTGCATCTATGCTAAGGATCCAAATGCAGAACCAGATCAGACTGCGCTGATGCGCTGAGTGAACTGAATATACACTGCATTGTGGCAAATGACTAACGATGAGTTGTCACGGAGCGCCACTCATATTTTATTGGGTACACACCAACCATTTTTGTAAAGAAGAAAGTTAATTTTAATCGAGTCACGTCACATGTAAACTGACGTTCGGACATTTCGAAATGGATGGCAGATATTTACTATTTAACTTCAAATTTGAATTGTCGTTTTTTTGGCCAGAGCCATTCTTAAATGATTCAACTGTCTCACGATTTTGATAAATATGCTTAAAGTGCTTAGTATAGTTCTGAAAGTGATGTTTTCAACAATACATAGTCCCCAGAACTACAATATTTGCTTCCTCTGTCGGACATTGTGATGACCATATGTCTTATATCTCGAAAAGAGAAGGATTGAATAAAATATCATTTAAAACTAAATTTACAAAAACAATAAATCCAGAATCAGATATAATCAGATAAAACAAAATCTTCAACGAAATATGGTTATAAAACTCGAATTCATAATTGTCACATATTTCTTTAATATACTCTATTAATGCTTTTGGATTTTGCCTATCAAAATGGCCAACAATGTAGGTAATTATTTTAGTTCATGGATCTATGTATAGGTATTGACTAGAACACTCTATTTTAGTCCAATGTCCTATTCGGTTCTTAAATATATAGATTATGGTCATATGTTATCTGGTGGATTAACATAGTACAGTCAAATTGGTAAAATTTACCTTGTTTTGATAATAATAAATGTAGTAGTGTTACTTATGCGCATTTTCAACTATACAAAGTGAAGCAATCAAAATATTTACGCGGAGTCAAATCGGTTTTTATTTTACCTTGTGTTGACTCAAAGTAATAATTAGAAAGATTTTCGTTGTTTGGAAATAGTGACCCAAATGTCGTTAGTCAACCCCTTTAATTTAACCCTTTCCAACATACAATAAATATGTAGCAGACGACTTTGAACATGTCTGGGTAAGACTTTTTTAAATATGTGTAAAAGAAAGGATGATTACTGAAGCCTTTTTGTCAAAAGGTGAATTTGCTCATCATGAGCAATTTCTCCCTTTGCAACAACGTTTTCAAAAGCCGTGTGCTGCAGATGCGTAAAAATACGTCTGTTAGTGAAAAAGGGTTAACGTGGTCTTTATCAGGGGAAACGTCTTACCGCCTCGGACAATGAATTACCAAGTGTATACAGGAAAGTATTTATTGCCGAATTGATGGGCAGAACAAACACAGCTACCCAGGCATAAACCTCTCCGGAGATCAACTGACCATTTAAGGCAAGAAGTCCTGAAATTGAAGACGTGTTACGCAAGATATTCAATACCATCCTACATATTTTATTGACTCGGCTAAAACCAATGGGCTAACAGTCTATGTGGAAAAGCAGACAATTGCTTGGAAGGATTGTCGTATGGATTACTGGTGTAAGAAAGCCAGGAAACACATGAATAGGTGAACTGGCCACCGTGATATGACTGAAATATTTTGAAAACGGCGTTAAACCCCAATAAATCAATGACTGGGCTAGAAAATGATTAAACTGAAAAACTTTGTACTTGAATTGATAATGTAGCTTATCTATTTTACAAAACGTCTTCATTGCAAAAAAATGATTACAAAATCGGGACTTATTAGAAGAAAATTGGTCCTATCGCATCTCCGTGCCTGTTTAACATAAATGTATATTCTTGTGAAAGTAATAGTACTACAAATATTATTGAAGAAGTCATATCGAATGCAATATTACGCATGGTTGGGCAGTGAAGGCTCTAAATATACACAGACACGTCTTCACTGTAAGCATATGCATACCTATTTTCGTTTGACATATGCTTCTCCTATCAGTTGACATTAAGATATATTTACCCATAAGTCCAATTGGAAACAAACACATGAAATCAGTGATAGCAACGAAGAACAGTTTTCTTGCTATCGCCATATCCAACCGTCGTCCTCGGGATGCTACTTGTCTTCTAGAGGCAGAGATCTCCAGATAAATAACAATCTGAGCCGTGGCAATCAAGAGAAAAGCAAGAAAATTGAAAACAATGAAGACGCCGGTACCGTACTGCCAACCTTCAGGTCTATCCCGTGTCAGGGGTAATGCCAAACAAACGGCGGAACGAGAATAGAATGAGGGGTAAATTAATAATGGTACTACTGCGATGGCGAATACAGCGACCCAGACTGAGGCGCATAAGGCAACGCACGCACGTCTCGAAATTTTAACATTTCCAAACGGGAACTTGACGACTAGAAGCCGATCTAGTGTGATCAAACAAAGAAACAAGACGGACCCTTAGCTACCTACAGTTGCTAAAATTCCTGCCATTTTACACAAGTCTCCGTTCCTCCAGGAATAATCATTCAGAACATACGAACCTCGAAACAGAGTGTCGGTAGTGGCGATGATGATCAGATATATACCCATCAAGAAATCGGCAATACTGAGGTTAGACACGAATATACTGTACGTCTTACCACGACTCTCTCTTTCGACATAGAAACGGATTATTAAAACAACTATGTTCCCGATAAATGCGGCAATACCAATGATCCAGATAGACACTCTTAGTACTTCATTTCTCATCAAATCGTAACATGAGGAAAATTCGTTCTTTGGAGAAACACATTTGACCTCGGAAAGACTTGATGGTAGCACACAACACAGAGTGAAGGAGTCGGTATACATCAATGCTAAATTCTTCAGACCAAAGAAAAGTTCTTGGTAGAGTTCTAATATTTCATTACCTCGAATGTCTAGCTCTTGTAAAGTATTTAAAGGCTCAAAGACATTTTTTGTTACAAGTTTGATGCCATTCTTTGATATGTTTAACATTTCCAAAGAACCAAGACCATAAAACATATTAACTTCAACGAGATCAAGTGCAAAACCTGACAAATCAAGACTTCTTATGGATGACAGATTAAAAAACGCCAATGAATCTATAATTGTAAGTGGATTTCCTTTCAAAAGTAGAGTTCGAAGATTAACCAAGCCATGAAAAGTATGATGCATAAGGTGAAACATTTCGTTGTGGCTTACATCTAACGTAACGAGATTCTTCGTGGAATTAAACTGAAATGGTTCCATGTGATTGATTTCAAAGTGAGATACATTCAAGCTGTTTAAAAGTGGAAAGGGGTACAAATGACCGGAACTAAAATTGAACATTTGTCCATATACTGTCAAAGATTTCGTGTTTGCGTTTTGCGAATTCACTGTAATATTGGTTGTGAATTGTGATGCTGTACATATCATAGTAAACGCGGTGCAGTTGCACCCTTCTTGACAAGTGTCAATGCACGTTGCCTCGTCGTCTCTTCGTGGACAGTGTAGGATTCCATCACAAACTTGGCTACGTGGTATACAAATGGGCGTGCCTCTACAATGGTATAGTCCCACACAGTACCCATGGTCACCTAGAATAAAAGTGAATCTCGTCAAGCGAAGAGGACTCTTCTGTCACCTCGACTCAACCCTTTTCACACGCAGATGTTTTTTGATTTATTTTGACTAATCCGCAGCAGACGGCTTTTAAAAACATTGCGATGAAGGGAGAAATTGTTCATTGTGAGCAATTCATTGTACTGTCACAATGTTTTTAACTCCAGTATGAGCAATTTCTCGTTTTGCAAAAATGCTTTCAACTCCATGCTATAATGTTGATTCATTCAATATATTTTTCAATATGTTTTCTAAGTCATTTGCTGCATATTTGATATATGTGGTAAAGGGTTGATTATCCCTTACACATTGGTCTACCAGTTTGACTATCTTTCATAAAGAGTCATCTCTGATATCATTACTTATGCTGTAGGAAAATATTCAGATATGCGTAAAATGTTCTTAGGACGGACCAAATTACAATATGTGTTACATTGTACATCTCTTCTTAATAAGGCCATTTGATGCTGCAATATCAGACAATGTTTGAAGTTATTAACGGGACAGAAGAATGTGTCCATGACAATCTATCGTCTCTATGTCTCACAATATTTTAATTTATCTCTGAATAATACTATTCGCTGACCAATATGTATTTTCCATTCCACCTGCTTCCAAGTTTTAAAAGTCTACAGTGTTTGTATAAATGAAAGGGGGGTTAAAAGATGTGTTTGTCTAATATCGTGTTGTGCCGCTTTCAACAGGTCTTCAGTTATATCAGGTCATTTCTTTGTTTAAATTACGAGTTATTCTGGTAATATTATACTTACACTACAGTGCACTAATCTGAAGCATATCCCCGCATCCCTGAGTACCATGGAGGGAAGCCAAGCATTGTCCGTTTTAAAGAATCGAACACAAGTATATCGCTCTCGAGGGAAATAGTTAATAGAAGCATGTTCACTGGTGTATGTGTATGAGAGTGTCCGATGGAACGCATGTGTTGTCTGTCTATAGGTTAGCAAGTGAAAGCGTTACAGATGTACGGACAGTCGAACGAACGAGCATACAGACGGAATGTAAATATGACGGAGAAGTGATCTCTATGTGTCACCATTCTAAAGCAGGGTTAAATAAGTCCCTATACTGCACACATACTCGTCTTCATCTAGACGGACAGAGCGACGGTACGGGAAGATAACGGAGAATGGATCATATGTGTCACCATACTAGACCCGGCCGGGTAGCTCAATTGGTAGCGTATCTGACTCGTGATCTGGAGGTCACGGGTTCGATACCCGGTTGCAGCGACATTCTTTCGGGCGATGTTTTCCATTGCCTCTCACCTCTGATCTATGTGAGAAAGTAGTCAGTGGCTTCGAAAGAATGTTGTGTAAGTACTGGTGTGGGAAAGCCAGGAAAACATGGGTAGGTGCACTGACCGCCGTGATATGACCAAAGCTGTTGAAAGCGGCGTTAAAACTCCAAACAAACAAAGTCACCATACTAAGACATGTGACATAAAATGTCGACACATTGCACACATTGTCGTCCTCATCTAGACGGTCAGAAGAGTGGACGGACGCACGTACGTCCAAAAGGCGTTTGTTGGGTATTTTCCTTTGATGTTCTCTTGTTGGATATACCCAACAAGCACATGGTTTATTCCGTAATTATCCCCCTCTTACGGAATAAATAGCATTAATATGCTAATTAGATACCCATTAGACAATTATATAACAAAAAACACTTATCAAAGTGTCTTATAAGGGTGATGGGTGGGATTTACGAAAAACCACTACCCAACAAGAGTACTCTGGTAAGTACGCACAGACGGAAAAGATGACAGTGAGATGATCCCTATGCGTCACCATTCGTAGACAGGTGACACAAAAGGTCCACACACTGCACACATCGTCGTTCTCATCTAGACGAACGGACAGCCAGACGGAATGGGAAGATGACGGAGAGATGATCCATATGCGTCACCATTCTAAGACAGGTGACATAAAAGATCCACACACTGCACACGTCGTCATCTAGACGGACATATGAATGGACGGACAGACAGCCGGAGCGGACAGATCTCAGGCAGATGATCCATTTGTGTCACCATTCTAAAACAGGTGACATAAAAGGATCCACACACTGCACACGACGTCGTTCTCATCTAGACGGGTATATGAAAGGACGGATAGACAGACAGACAGACAGACGGAACGGAACGATGACGGATACGTGATAACTATGTGTTTAAGGCAGGTACTATAAACCATTAATATACAGCACACGTCGACATCCCCATCTAGACGGACAGCCGGTACGGAAAGATGACGCTGGAGAAGTGATTCCTATGTATCACCATTTAAAGACAGTAGAAATAAAGGTTCCACATATTGCACACGTGATCCTTATGTGTTACCATTCTAAGACATTTGACATAACAAACCACATAATGCACTCATTTAGACGGACAGACGAGCGGATGAACAAACAAAGGGAACAGAACGCCCTGATCTAGACAGACGGATACATACAGACAGGCAGAGCCGACCGGACGGACGTACGGACGGGCAGAATGACAGACAGACAGACATACATACATACAGACAGACAAACAGACAGACAGACAGACAGACAGACAGAAAACATAAACATAAAAGGCACACATACTGCATTCATCGACGTCTTCGTTCTCGCCACCAGGGCAATGTTTAGTCCTATCACACATGTATCGTGTCGGGATGCAGAAACTCAATGGGCACTTCAAAAAGTTCGTGGGACACACGAAATGTTCTGTAAATAAACATGATCACCGTATGAATGGTGCTCTAGGAAAATTAATCTTAGCGTAATTATTATACGTGTGGAAATAGAGATACCTGCACATTCATGCTGACTGACGAACAGTGCAGAGATGGATCAGACTGCAGCTGGTCGATCTGGTTCTACACTGCTCGCAAATTTCTTACAGTTGGTTTTCGCAGAGCGTCGCTCATATAAGTAAGTTGGGTTTTCAATTTTGTATTAAACATGACATGTAAGTTGGAGTATTCACAAATAAACACTGGAGGAATTCTTTTTTATGTGAGGGACATTTTAAACAATACTGTTGATGTCCTGAAACAAGTTGATGATAGTATTATATGGTTTAAAATCAAGGGGTATAGGGTTGTGGGTGGTTAATATTTGTTAATATGTTTTTGTTATAACATACCACTACATATAGGCCTCCGCGGAGGCAATAAACGATTATGTAATTAACTGTCATTTACCACGTCGAACGATTTGGGAGGCATTATCGACGGCGGAGGCAATAAACGATTAGGTAATTAACTGCCATTTACCAAGTCGAACGATTTGGGAGGCATCATCGACGGAGGAGGCAATATACGATAAGGTAATTAACTGCCATTTACCAAGTCGAACGATTTCGGAGGCATTATCGAGAATGACGTAATTGCAGTAAACACTGTGATTGGTCAGGTATCTGACCAATAGGAAAAGCAATGACGTCATTCGCAACTTATAAAAGGCAATCATTTTGAAAACCAATCATCAGTTTGAACTCTGAATCAGTATGGTTGATATCGTAAATTTCGCTTTGAGTCAACAGAGATACGCCCAAGTATGCGAATGGCAAGGCGAGAAACGCATTGACCTTCGAGAGTGGAACAATAACATACCGACGAAAAAAGGAATAAGTTTAACGCTGTTACGTTGGAAGTGTTTGGTTGATAATTTAGACAAGGTTGATGAGGCTTTAATAAACAACCAATCTTACAGTCTTCATTTGGGAGGCAACGTTTACTGTAAAGTCAGGGAGAGTAATCCGTGTGTAGACATTAGAAAATATTGGAAACCAGAGGAGGAAATTGTACCAACAAGGAAAGGACTGTGCATGAGACCACGAGAATACTTACGCTTAAAAGAAATAGTTGCAGACGTAGGAGCCGTTATCCCTGAACTGGATGGTATCGTACCATGTCAGTTTCAAAGTGACCACGCCAACCAGATGGGAATGCTAAGATGTTCAGAGTGTAATCCTAACGATTACACCAACTGGTAAAGATGTTAAACAATGTTGTGTGTACGGACATTTTACAGTGTTATTAATGTATTAATGACTGGTATTAAACGTCAAATGTATGATCTATGTATGAATGTTTTAATTGAAATACAGTTATTGTAGAGGTGATATCCCACTATTCATCTTTGTACTGTATTGAGTTGATGTCAATAAAAATTATTTTCACCTAATATTTACTTTTGTTTTTGTCTTAAGATAAATCATTTCATAGAAACCGTTATCCCGGATAACGTTTACACTTACTGGTAAAGATGTTAACCAATGTTGTGTGTATGGCCAATTTACAGTGTAAGATTGACTTAAGATCTCTGACCTTTAAAACTGTAAACATGATATATGATCCAGCAAGATATTCGGGTGCTCAGTGGAAACAATATAAGATCGGTGGACATTGTATGGTGTTTTCTACCGGAAAAGTGATAACGAATGGAAAAGTTAACAACATTAACGAAGCGAAAAAGAGACTAAGACGGTATGCCAGACTCATTCAACGTCTTGGATGGCCCGTGGTATTATCTAAAATCAAAGTGGTGACCATGTCCGCTTCCTTTAAAACGGAGAGATTCTTGAATTTAAATAAAGTGGTTCAATATTACGGTGGACGTTATGAACCAGAACTGTTTCCAGCGGCCATGTTTATCAAGGATTCTGTTCATTTTACGTGTTTTCATACGGGTTCTGTATTAATGACAGGTATTAAGCGTCAAAAGCAAATGTATGATGTATGTATGCCTGTTTTAATTGAATTACCGTTATTGTAAAGGTGATATCACTGTATTTACATGTGTACTGTATTGAGAGGATGTCATTAAAAATTATGTTAACCTAGTATTTACTTTATATGTTTTCGTCATCCCTAAACTTAATCTCTCTCTCTCTCTCTCTCTCTCTCTCTCTCTCTCTCTCTCTCTCTCTCTCTCTCTCTCTCTCTCTCTCTCTCTCTCTCTCTCTCTCTCTCTCTCTCTCCTCTCTCTCTCTCTATCTCTCTCTCTCTCTCTCTCTCTCTCTCTCTCTCTCTCTCTCTCTCTCTCTCTCTCTCTCTCTCTCTCCTCTCTCTCTCTCTCTCCTCTCTCTCTCTCTCTCTCTCTCTCTCTCTCTCTCTCTCTCTCCTCTCTCGATAGGGAATAATAATAAAAGTACAAAAGCCATTTTTCTTTTATAAGTTTCACTTTATATAAATTAAACGAATACATCAATGAAATATTTGAACATACAAGATAAGATTCAATTGTCTTTTTTTATCATAAGAAAAATAACTCAACACATATTATACACAATGCGTTTCATAGTCAATATAAATTAAACGAATACATCAACGAAATATTTAAACATACAAGATAAGATTCAGTTGTCTTTTTTTACCATAAGAAAAATAACTCAACACATATTATACACAATGCGTTTCATAGTCCAATTTCGACATCGATATTTAACGAATGAGATACAATACTGTCCGCAAGAATCAGTACCGTGAGGTTGAACTCTAATTCTATTGTAGCAAACGTGTGGTCCGTTTCTCAGTAAAACAGTTTTAAAGCTTTGACGATAATATTCTGGCGAATGTCCACAGGAATCAAAGAATTCAGTAGGTCCTTTCTTAGGAAAGTGCAAAAAATAGCCAATGGGTTCCAGGCATTCCTCTGTTATCAGTGTTGACCACATACATTCTGGGTCGACGGAGCACCACTTCAGGTAATTCGTCCGCGGCAAGAACACCACCAAATTGTTTTTTAGCTACAGGATCCCTTTTGAGGATAGTTTCTATTTGGTGACCGTTCATTATTCCAAGGTGATGTGTCTGCTAGCGTCGATTCTCATAACTGCAGGAAACTGGGCGTATAGAATAACAGTGCATGTTGTAGGTAGAGGCTCGGAAAATTTTAGTTCCAAACGGGTATGAGCTCTTTCTTCTGGTCTGTCTTTCACGTCGCCGCTAGGCCTTAAGACGTACAGGCAGTATCCTCCTTTGAAATATGACCTATTGATGTGAATGGCTCTTTCTGTGTGATCCCAATACAATCTCTGATATGCGTTGACAAACTGGTCGCTCTTATAATTAGGTTGTAACGGTTCCGAGGGGGTAGACTGTCCGTCGACGAAGAATCCCGCGTAATTGCAGTCAAAATGCCGAAAATTGAAAGGATTCTTAACGTAAGAACCGTGCAATGCCGACGATTCTACCATACCAACGATTAGTCGTTGAGGTACCTCACCTTGAAAAACGTCGTCAGTGATAAACGCAAACTGCCCCTGAGGCACGGCGTACGTTTTGATGACTGAGCGACTGTAAGGATACACTGCGTCATTTTTCTTGATAACGTCCGCCTGACCCAAAATGACGCTAGGGTTTACTTTAACCGTAGATACTTTTAACGCAGCTTCCGTAATTCTCACTCTGTACTGCTCAGTAGAGGTTCCGGGGGCTGAAATCCTGAAACGGTCTGAATTCTGCCAAAGTTTAATGTTGATAGGAACACCGTTGAGAATCAGTCTGTCTTGCTGGCATAAATCAACGTGTAGACGACCGGTGAGATCAACTTCATTACTGAGCTTCGTTTTGATCGTTTTTAAATACAATCCCGCGTTTCGTCCTGAAGGGTCCGGGTCGTCCATATTGATACCGCTATCATCTTTGATAAACAACTGACAGTCCAAATCATGCTGACTACGACATTCTAGGAGAGTGTCCAAATACGCTTTGTAGGCGTAGTTAGAACCGACTTGACTGGTAGGATGTTGTTGTAAGTTTACGTCTACTTGAGAGAAAACGCTGTGCAGAGGATTGTTCGCCAGTCCAACGTGTTCATCTTTTTCAATGTTGGAGCCGTCAGCTTTCACGATTTTGAGTTTGACGAGAATCATTAGGTTTTTTAGATCGATGTAAGACATGGAGGTACCTGGAACGTTAAACTCGATGGCTGCACCTTCGGTTAGTTGGTTGATTGGTCTCACGGTAATCCATTCTCTCTTTTGCGTTGCTGTCTCCACTTCTGGCGAATCGAATAAAGACAGGTCGTTATCGTGTTTGTTGGTAGCCATTTGTGTTGAAGACGTCGATTGAGAGTCTCGCTTTCTTTTTGGATGAATATATATCTAGGTTCGACCCCCTCTTATTTACTTTCAGACTGCTGTTGACCCTTTGATTCATATCTTCTTTCAGTTCGGACTTGGCCAATTCGATGTCATGAGCCACGGGTGTGACGAATTTTATTTCCGGTGCTCGAGACTCAACACCATCTTGAATTGTTTCAACTACCCAGTGACCTTTATGGTTGGGTCGTATTTTTCCTTCCGCCATGCGTTGAAAATGTCTCCTCCACATATCTACTTCCATTTTTTCAGATGAAGGGTACAACGTACATTGGAACCTTTAATGTTTGCTTCCTTTAACTGACTACCTCTTATAAAGATTCTGACACGATTCATGACCGACGGTTTTATTTTAACATATATAGGGTTATCAAAGAGAAAATAAGACAGTACACCTTTTCCTTCAGGTTTCTGCAATGTCCTTAAAACAGGTATCATTGTGTTCTCAGCATAGGATTCTTCACAAATGTCAGAGCACACGTATACGATGTCGTCTCTCAGAGATAACTGTATTTCTTTGAGTCCGCACACCCATTGTCCATTCAGTTCGTAAGGGTGAGGTAATTCTACTGTAAAATCAAATAGTTCATTAAACGGATACTGATCTTTTGACAGGTGACTGCTCAGAAACAGAAAGTGATCCTCCATGATTCAGATTGGGTGATGGTAGAGCATAACCTATAGCACTAGAGAGTAAACTGATCCAAAGCTCAGGGTTTCCGTTGTTTAATGTCAAGTTTACGATGGAGGTCACGATAATAAGATACACAATGACGATCTGACAAATATACACAATTTCAGCTTTGGGTATCCTACTACCAAAAAAGTGCCACTCTTGACTGTTTTCGCGGTTCATGTTGGTCTCTGAAGTGTTCATTGTAGTGTCTCTT
Source organism: Serripes groenlandicus (assembly GCA_031761405.1). Taxonomy (NCBI): domain Eukaryota; kingdom Metazoa; phylum Mollusca; class Bivalvia; order Cardiida; family Cardiidae; genus Serripes; species Serripes groenlandicus. The sequence goes on along the minus strand of JASEVX010000009.1, from coordinate 1,000,999 downwards.
ATTAGAGATTATTCTTCAGGTATTCTTCTAATATCCATGAATCGTATTTTTTAGGCCAATGTAACCATCTGACGAGAAGTTCGCGTCTCTTATTTCTGAATCTTTTCTTCAATATCTTCTCTACGTAATATTCTTTGTTGTCATCGACGTTAACTGACTGTAGTTCCGGTTCGTAGAACGTACCGTCAATAGATTCTCCCAACCAGTCTTCTATCTTGTAGGATGGCAAGCCGTCTCTCCTGAATCTGCGTTTCACTTTAAACAGTTCACCCGTCCATTTTTGCGAATATTCACGGTCAAACACGTTTTTTATATGTGAGATCCGTATCACCTGACCTATTTTGAAAGCATATCGTTTTAGAATAGATTTACGCGATTCCGTTTTTACGAGTTTAGATCTGAAAGCAACCCTTTTTTGTTTCAAAACATATTGTTCGTATCTGCTTTCGTGTTCGTTTCTCTCGTTGACGGATTCTGGTGTTCTTCCCAAACTTGAATGTAAAGTACTGTTGTAACTTCTTACAATGTCTTCTAGTACGTCAATGTATCTCTGAGTTCTATTATTGATGAAATAGCGAAATACGCGATGTTTCAATGTCTTAATGAGTCTTTCAACATAGTTGGCTTTAATTTCAGTGTTTTGAGCGCTAAAATGACGTATATCTCGCTCTGATAAAAACTGAAAAACTTCTTTGTTGTTGAATTCTCTACCTTTATCCGATCTGATAATCTCTGGAAGTCTGGGTCCAACGAGTAACTGCTTGATTGATTTCAAGATATCTTTGGCAGCTTTGCTTCTGGTAGGTACACACCACGCAAATCTTGAAAAAATGTCAATTGCTACCAGTACATATTGATAACCATCATTTTTACTGGCAACGTTCTTCATATCCATCAAATCAATGTCCCATTGACTATCCAGTCCTTCTACAATAACTCTTGAACGATTAAACTTACGTCTTACTCCTTTGGTCAAAGAATATGCGTCTTGATCTTTCAGCCATTTTGTGATTCTGTACTTCCCGATTTTAAATTTTCCCAGAGATTGTACAGTTTTATACAGTTTATCTGGACCACCAAAGCTTCCTGGATGACTAGGGTCGAAATAAATGGAGGCCAAATACTCTTTCCAGTTTGACATTGCTAAACTTCGATCCAGACTTTTCGTGAAATTTTCTTGGGTTGTCTTTGTTTACTGGCTGGTGTACCTGGAGGCCCTGGTTGTTCTCTAGGTTTTGTAGGTTGAGGGTTTACTACTGACGGCTGTCTTATTCTCGTCTTCTTAACGACACCATCAAAATAAGTATCCCTGGTCTGAGCTATCAATCTTTGATATTTATCGAATGGAAGTAACACTGATTTCTGTATTGTACTCATTTTAAGTAGATTTTTAGTGAAGGATTCACGGCTCTTAGAAATTTGTTGACAGTTTTTGCTCGTCTTCGAAGTAATTTTCTTTTGTCTTTGAGAGTTGTTTTAGTATCTGCGAGATTTCTTAATAAGCGTTTGTGTCGTTTCAAATGTGTGAGTACGGTAGATGATAAGGTAAATGTTTGTTGAAGAAAGTTTACTACAATCTGTACCAATGCACGTAGCTGTTCTTTAGTGATGGTATCCAGTAAAGCTTGTCTCTGTTTGTCCGATGTTTTGGATGTTAACAGTGCAAAATAATTCCTTTGGCTTTTCACAGCGTAACTCATTGTTGAAGTGACCGTGTACAGCGATGTCTCTTATAAACATTTAAAAACAATAATATCTTCGCCAATAAACAAACGAGTCATAAGACGGTATTCGTCCTGACCCCTTGGTGTCAAGTCTATCAATAAGTAGCCGAATGGTTCTCTCGTGACGTCATTGAACGCTTCCGTCAGATTTCGAGATTTTGACGAAAACAACTGACGTCCCAAGGTTTGAATCTGAGACGTACCCCGAATGTTCTTAAAGAGAACCATATACCAACAGTTGAGAGCAATATTTCTTGCCGATTTACCCTGACCATAAATATTCTGAGTGATAAACACAACGCTCAGCTTCCTATGATGGCATCCTTGAGTAAACAAGAGTTCGGCGGTTTTACTTTCCAGTACTTCATGCATGAGGTCGTCCAAGACAATTAGGTTGTGTTCACTACCCATAAAATCTTCGATTTCTGCTGTAGAAGGTAATCCGGGATGCAATGTCAAATTAGGTAGTTGTCTTTCCATCTCCTCAAACAGGCGTTGGTAAATACCGTAACAATACATGATTTTTGAAGGAGGACGTTGATACAAATAATTCAATTGCTGAAGAAACGTAAAAGTCCATCTTGTTTTACCTGAACCCGTGGGTCCTGCCACCATGATACTCGAACAGGGTTCAAATGGCAAAAGACTCGTCTTCAAAAGCGATGAATTTACAGTATGGTTGCTCATTATTTATTATCGATCTATGACACTCCTTATTGATGTTAAACAATCTTGACTGTTCAATTTATTTGTTGTTGAAATGTTATGCTTTTGTTCTTCTTATAAGCTAAACATAACCGTAGGGAACGGTGTCGTTATTGTTGATAATGACCCTTTTATCATACACCACCCTGTACTGTTTATTTTCTAACTTATTGTATAACAGATTGTTATACTTGTCTCTTGAAATCTTGGAAGGATTGGTAACGACTATAACCTTTGAAGACGGTTGCTCTCCATTTGTCCTCTTTCTTTTATTGTAGGTACAGGGTTTATCGGGTTGTATGCTTGCTACTATATTTCTGACGCTGTCAAAATTTAAACGCTGAGAGTTTGTGTAATTTAGACTGAATCCTCTGATTTTACATGTCTGTTTGCCATTGGCCGTGGTGTAGGCGTAATTCTTGGGACCCCCACTCACAAATTCCACGATGTAATCTCCAGAGTCTAGTTCATCAGTCAGCTCACCTATAAATAACAATAACGTTGTAAAGTATTTGATCTCTTGTGTATTAAACACTTATAATTATTACAATAGAAATGAAATTATTTAATCAAGTTTATTAAAACCTACCTAAATAGTCTCCCATTGGTGGGTCAAATGTTCCGGGTCTGCTAACATATATGACGCTGTCAGTATCATAGTAGAGGACTCTCTCTCCCAACTGATTCAATACTCCTAACAGCTTAAGCCGAGCCCAACATGTTGTAAAGGTTGCCAGAAAGACGTTGGTTTTCATATCTTCTGGTACAAACCCTGACTGGTGTTCGTACTCGAGATGAAGTTGTTCCTCGTTGATAATGTGAAAGTCTTTCACCTTCTTAGTCATATCAGTTAACAGTTTGTAGAACTTATCCATTTCCGTCTCGTGGATAAATTCGCTGACACCTTGGTTGAGCCTTTGTCCAAATTTTCCCCAGAAACTGAAATGAGTTAAGATCGATTGTACAAATCAAAGAAAACCTCAACAAAAAATGGTTACTATTTAATTCATTGTAACGTAATTATATATATATATATATATATATATTTACCTGTTGAGACATAGTTTGGCTAGGGCTCTGAGACCGGGATTTTTCTCGATGAACTTAGGGTCGAGTCGAATTCCTTCCTTCTCTAAGTAGTCTCTGAGATATCTCTCCTTATGTTCATCCTTGTTGCACCAGTCAGGCCACCCCGAGGCTTCCTGTTTGATTTTCAAGAAAGTGTTGACATAGGTTGAGAATAACCCTCCTTCTTTGGTCATGGGATCATACTGAGTCGATTCGCTCCAGTGATATACCTCGTAGATTTTGACGAGTACGTAGTCTTTTTCCAATGCTTTGAGGATCTCGGGTGAACACCAGGTCCCTACGAAGCTCCTCTGTTCGTCCGTGTGACAACAGGGCGTTCTAGTTTCATCATCAGCACACGTCCTGCACAAAGGAAACTTGAGTTTACCGTTTGATCTGTAAGGTAATACTGGATGGTAGAGACCTATTGGAGCCAAAATCTTGACCTTCACTATCCCGAAGTAACTCTTGATGTCCTGAAAGTCTCTGGTGATAATCACGGGGTGACCAACGGGGTATCGGCTATATTTGTTAACGTACGGGTACAGACTGAAGAAAAACAATGTGTAATTATTATTATATTGATAAAGAAAGAAGCAGAATAATTTGTATGAATGAATTAATACAAATAACAATCATCGTCTTACCTCGTAAAGTCAACGTATTTTATTTGTTCTCCTTTCTCCGTTTTGTAATGAAGCTTGACAGCGTTAGTACGTCCTCCAAAAAATGATTCCCGGGGGTCCAACCTCTCGTGTATGTCGAGTTCAGACACAAAGTATCTGACATCAGGATCTTCTCGAATCTTTTTCAGCCAGTCGTGTTCCCAAATACACACATAGTCAAATCTGCAATCATTGGTCAGTACTTTTTCCTTAATCTTAGTCAAAGCAAACAACTGATTCATAGTTTGTCCAGTTTTGGGATTTCTGATGGTGCGGTCAGGGTAACATTCTGGACATCCGTGCCATATACAACCTGTAAGAAAATAACAAAGGTCATGCATTTCTTAAACATTCAAACAATTAACAATGTTAACAGTATTCAATAAATGACATTACAAAAATACAATGTAATTTAGAATCTCACCGTGATATTCGTAGACAGTGTTGTCAGCCTTACCATCTACTTTGTAATGGGTACCAACAATATTGAACTCGTGTCCGTTCAAGGCATGTTTAATGTTGAGCTGTTTTCCCTCTCTTCTGGCGAGTTCCATTTCGAACTCCAACCATTGAATGGAAGCTTTACTGAAAGTATCCCTTTGAACGTAGCCATCGCTGGGTACTTGCGCAATTAATGAGATAATAGGCTTCTTTTCAATCAACTTTGCCTCCTTGTTTACAGATACCCAAAACCTCGTGTTGACTAATCGTGACCAGCCTTCATAGTTTTTCTTAGCCTTGATCCTTTCCTCACGAGTACCGTTTGGCATTTCGAAAGTTACCCTGTACTCTGCTTCCAAAAACCTGAAAAATGTAAAATGCATTTATTAACGGGGAAAATCATAATAAGATATTGATTGAAATCATAAGACAAAAGGGTTAGAATTCTATGCTGTATATAAACTTATCTTACCTGGATTTATAAATACCCATACAGACACTGGCTATGGTGACGTACTGGAAAGGGTCCACACCCGTAACATTGAGCATCAAATGTCTAAATTGCAGACAAGCCCTACGTAAGATGTCTACATCGGATCGACAGTATGTTTCAATCTCCTTCCGGAAATTAAAAATATCACCACTCTCAATTTTCTCCTCGTGCCACTTTAAAAACGTCGCCCTATCATTAGTTGACATGTAATCTGAACCATAAGCTTTGGTGTTAGGGTATTTCCCTATGTATTGTTGATTTTCTCGTTTGTTATAAAAGTGGGGGAAATAACCCTTGCACAGTTCCGTTAGTCCAAAGGCTTTGGGAAGGGCAGCCAACTTCATGGGCAGGAAGTTGAGAGAGTCGATAATCCTGATATTCAGACCCTTGGCCACCTCCATATACATAATTTTGGAACCGTTGTAGATGATTTTGGAGGGCCGAATACTGTTGTTCATCAAGTACTCAAGTAGAAACACGCCGTCATAACCCTGAATAATAATAATAAAAAAGTTTGTATTGAATTTATATATTTTTAATTTATTGGTTGTTATAATCGTTGCTAGTATTTCATCAATAAGGTTTTGCTAATTTATGTGTACATACCTTCATATTATGTGCCATTACGGTGGAGTCTTTGTGACTAGTGCTGAACAGCCAGTTACCAAACTCTTCTAGAGTATTGTCGCCTTGGAAGATGACTTCCCTGAATCCGCAGGTGTTTGGACATGGTGACTTGGTAAATGATACGGTTTCTTTGTCCCACGTATCGCATCTGAGACATCTACTACCGCAACTGTCGCACGTGGTTTTGGTGGTCAGAGGCTCGTCCATACAATCTTTACATGCTGTTTGTACCACTACGAAGTTGGGAACGTGTCTCGACTGACCACACCACGACTTGAAACAATGTTGACATTTATTACATTTTTTGCAAGACTTCTGACAACAGTTCCTGGGAGAGAATCCCTCCACGCATTCTGCGATGGTGTCTTGGGTGGCCTCGAAGTCGAAAAATATAAACTTTACCACAGGTTTCTTCGGCTCATCTGGAAACATGTAACACTGATGATCGCCTGTGATCCAAGACTGACAACACTTACACAACCACTCCCCACACTCGTGTAAATTTGTAGGTCGTTTCAGACGATTCATTACTTTTTTACATGTTTTACATCGCCAGAAAACGTCACATTGCGACACGGTGATATCGTCTTTATTCCCGTTCTTTCTCGTTTTCTTGACGAGATGTCGTTCGAAACAATCTTGTGACCTGCAGGACATATTACATGAATCACAGTCGACAGTCTCTTCCGTTTCCGGACAGTTACCACTCTTACACGTAAGACACGTAGTTGCACATCGGTGAGCCGTGTTGGTATTATATTGTTTGAGACATTTCTCACAGAAGTATCTAGCACTGAAAAAGCCTGTGATATTCACAATAGCGTGAAAATGACTGACCACCTCGTGATCTACCAAATACAGATAGAGAAGGGGTCTGTTTTCGTGTTCATTATTAGGGACACGAATAAACTTGTTACCCAATGACGCCGACACCACCGCGATTCGGACTTGCAGCGCTTCTTCAAACGATGGAATGTCGTTTAGAGATCCTGGTCTGTCAGTTCGTATTCCGGCTTTTTGACAGATGAGGGTTGCAAGATTTTTTTGCTCCCTTCTGTTTTTATTTCTAATATCCTTGTATGCAATGTTGGATATTTTGTGCTCATTTACAAGGATCATAACGTTGTTGATGTCTTTTCGAGCTATTTTAATCTGTCGCCATTCTTCCGTCGAGACCACGCATTGTTTGGCATAGCACACACCAATAGCTCGCGCCATACAAAGCTGGTCATTGTTGATAATCTAGACCATGGACGTCTTTTTGTGTATGGAGTTATCTGGTCCCTTTAGCTTGGTTATCCTCTGTCGCCCCTCGCCCTGGGGTATACGTATTACTCCCACCATGACTGTAAACATGAAAAACATTGGACCGTTACATTGTTTAAATACTTATATTTACACACTATATTAAACGTTAATATAAACGATGTAAACGTTAGTAGAACTAATGTTCAAAAATGATATTACCTTGAAAGGAATCGTCCATCTCTAAATTTTCCGCGCTCTGCAATACACTCTCTACTTTAATCATAATCTTCTCAACATTCATGTCGCCTGCTCGTTGAAGAGGTACTACAATAGCGCGATTGAGCGCTTCGTGACGTAGTACGACTCTTAGCAGATCATTGTCAGTCACACCTTCTCTCGCCCTGGACAATATCTCCTCAAAGAGGTTGAACAGCTGCTGATTCAAGTCGCTCAGTCGTCTACCTTGCCACTGATCGTTAAATCGAACCCTGTATGTTGTTTCCGTCGCCTTTGTTTTAGCGAAATGACGGACTCCCGCCTGTTCAATGAGGTAGGGTTCTTCTGCGCCACCTACCTGAGCAGTCTCAATGTTCATGATCACTGGGTTCTCCTGTAAACCCGAGGGTCCGGCCTCCATCAACAATTCAGGCTGAACGATGACGTGTGAATTGCGATGTCTTGTAAAAGCGGCGTATCCGATGAAAGAAGTCTGACACCTGGAACAATAAAACTTCTTTCCCAATCTGTGGAGAAAAGAAAATGTCATAGAGATTATTTTTTTTAATTTTATAATGCAGTTCGTACTTTTAAACAGAAATAGATATCTAATTAGTTTTACACTTAATACCTGAATAATGTAGATTCAATTGGTGATACATTGTTGTGCTAAGTTACTCTAAGGAAATTTAATTATCAGTTACTTGCTCTAAATACGTTATATTTAATTAAATTCAACACATATATACTCACTTTGTTTTTGTTTTATTAACGTTGCAGTCAGTTGATTTTGCTGTCATCTCCACATGTTTAATTGATTCAATAAACTCGGATGTCCAAGGTTCGGTTTCAAAATCGTCTTCTTTAGGCAATGTAATAATTTCTTGCACCTCGAAGGTTCCGTAACTAATCGATTCTTCTGCTTGGGCTTTTACGACGTGTTTTTCGTGATGACTGGTGAAAGTTTCGTTTCCCGATCTGTGAAAAATGTTTCCACACTTGAAATATCATTGAGAATACAGTACTAACAACTCTCTTATGCATTTTGTTAGCATGATAACAATGTTTATACAGATAATATTCCTGATAGTTTTTTTTTTATTATATTGAATTTGACATCACAGTTGTTGGTTCACCAGAATAATTTGTTTGTTCTTTATAAGAGGGTTCAACATACAATTATGTTATGAGCCATTGCTGTGTAATTGATCAGACAGAAGTAATGTTTGTTTTCTTGTTATTTTAATAAAATTGTAAAAGTAACAGTAATATGCTCTAAAACGAAAATATTTAAGGACATATATGGTGTTTATTTACACACCTATTTTTGACGATCTCATTACACGATGCGGGTGAATCCGTCAACTCTGTCCGCTGTAATGTACCTATAAAACCTGGCGACCATGGTTCGAGTTCAAATATATCAGCATCCGTATACGGTGAACTAGTTTTGTAGCTCTCTGACTGATGTATTGAATCCATTACACCTGGCGACCACGGTTCGAGTTCAAATATATCATCTTCTTCTAGCATCATAGTCTCTGTTTCAAACCCTGGTGGCCAAGGTTCAAACTCATCGTTATCCAAAACCTCGGAGTTTGGAACAGAATTTATTAGCATGTCAATCTCTTCTAGCGTATACGGAGATACTGCCTGTGCCTGTGACTCCTTGTATTTCAACATTTCCTGTACGAGCGGTGTATCTAAAATGTCATACAACATAACAAAGTTTTCAAAGTTTTCCATCTTTACATCTATCTCTTTAATCGATGTAATAATGTTCTGTAGATCCATTCTGAAAAAAACAAATATATGCTTATTATACTTAGACAAATAATTTTAAGAACAGCCTGTATAAATTTGCATTAAAAAACAAACAAACAAAACCCAATATACGTGTTGTATCAATTATATTGTATATACTCAAAAGAGTAGTCTAAGGAATGAAGAAGTTTACCCCACTTCTGTAGCTAAGTCAGTATCACGTCGGGATGTCAATCTAGGAGTTTTAAGTTCGAATCTCCAACTCATCTAACATTATTTTCTATATTTGACAAAACGTCACTGTGACACGCATCATTCGCCTTTTACAAATGGACTAACAGTCGATGTGTAAAAACTGTTAAATGCGTGGAAAACAAATGAGGTCGTGAACTGGCCATGGTGATATGACTGAGCGCAATGTTAAAAAACGGCATTTAACTCCATTCAATCAATCAACTAAGTTCAATACAATCATAATATGTAACTCTGTTGAAATAAGCCGACTCTAACAAGTTTCGAACTCTGAACCTTTTGTCACGACACCTCTATAAAAGCTATCTCTATAACAAGACAGAATAATATCAGTTATTTTAAAAAATATATTGTGGTGAAAGGAATGGCAATCTTAATGTCTCACTCTAGTCTTCATCAGACTGCTTTGAATAGATGTAAGAAAGCATATCGAAATATCATGAAAAATGGCAATATTAATGTCTCACTCTAGTCTACAGCAGACTGCTTTGAATAGATGTAAGAAAGCATATCGAAATATCATGAATGAATGAATTATTGAAAACAATTGAAACATTGAGGCAAAGGAAGAATAAATTCTCACTGTGTCATCTGATGCATATGATTAATCCCTTTTCGTCATATTTACATATGTCTTAACATAATTAATGTTACCGCATATAGTTTAATCTCTTTTTCACACAATGTTTTCAAACCTGTTTCAAGTGGTCTATTTCGATAATTCGATAAAATATTTTTTTACATTGTATTTAAATGTTTGTTTTGAAAATTGTGACGTTAGCTGTCTCACTCAAACAAACAACTTGTTCTATAATAATATTTACATTCACACACAACAAAACTGTGTTAAATGCTTCAATTAATTAAAAATATTGTGGTGAAAAGAATGACAATCGTAATATGTATCCCTGCTGAAATGGGACAACTCTAACAGGTTTCGAACTCGTAACCTGTTGTCACTCCATGACGACGCTATCTTAAAACATTGTGGTGAAAAGAATGGCTTAATATGTAACCCTGCTTAAATAGGTCGACCCTAACAAGGGTTCAAACTTGGAACCTTTTGTCACGTAAGCGACCGCTCTACGACTCTACGGCGTCGTTATAAAATAACAGGTTAGTATAAGTATGCCCCTTATACAAAATACATAGCTATAGACATATTGTCTATCTTTGGAACATAACACTATACTACATTATAAATACTCTAAAGACGTATCTAGGTGAAATAAATAACTTACCTTTATTTAACAGCTGTTACACGGCTATATGCTATAGACGATTTTGAACGCAATTTATATCATGGAGAAAATAACCTCAGGCCCTATCTTGATTGAACCGCCGTTTAACTATCTGCATTACGGGTTTATATCATGCGATAAATATCACCAGCCCATTTTGTTATGTAACGTGTTACGGTATTTATTTACATTATGTCATTTATATACCCTTCTTAGACAGTGTTAATTTGCATATACGAGATTGTCTTTGCTTTTCCTATTGTTCAGATAAACTGCCTCCAAACTCGGTGTTTTTTAATTACATAATTCTCAATAATGCCTCCCAAATTGTTCGCCGTGGTAATATAATTTGTATATACGAGATTGTATATAATGTCTTTGCTTTTCCTATTGTTCAGATAAACTGCCTTCCGAACTTAGTGTTTTTGCCATTACGTAATTCTCGGTAATGCCTCCCAAATCGTTTGACGTTGTAAATGAACTCGGGTGTTTTTGCAATTACGTAATTCTCGGTAATGCCTCCAAAATCGTTTGACGTTGTAAATGAACTCGGGTGTTTTTGCAATTACGTAATTCTCGGTAATGCCTCCCAAATCGTTCGACGTGGTAAATGACAGTTAATTACATAATCGTTTATTGCCTCCGCGGAGGCCTATATGTAGTCATACCGTCCGGTAGTAGTAGAGAAATGTTTATTAACAGAAGTGTTTTTGACACGATCACTGATGATGTTTATTGTTGCCAAAGTCAGTATAATGATAATTGTAACTTGTTTTAAGCCAGAACTGGTACACGAATAGATTATTTAGAAAATTCTGGGTTATAGCCTGATGATTATGTACAAGATCAAATTATGGATAGAAAATCTTGTGATAAAAATATAAATGAACATTGTAGGCTTTTCTTAGACATGTACAAAGTTACAGGATTTAGAGTATTAATGGAAGAAAGGATCAAGATAGAGAAGGAAATAATGTCATAGATTTAGTATTATGTAGGACAGCCATGATTATGTTTATTTATGATTTCAAAGTACTTGAAATCAACATTGTATCTGATTACTGTGCTGTAAGTATTTGTATAAAAGGGGAACTGTCTGAAAGTACTTATTCAGAGGAGAGTTTTAATTGTAATAATAGTGAAAAAATGTCTTATAAATATAAATGGGATAATAACAAAGTGTATTATTTTATAATCATAATAAATAGTGTTGATATATATGTAATCCTTTTGAACATTTGGGTTGTAAAATTGATATGTCAAATACAACAGAAGAACTTGATTCAAATATAAAAGAGTTTTATACATAAATTGGAAGAATGATCTGCTTCATTAAAAGCATGAACAAACATGTGTATAACAACACCACGTGGCTTCTTTTAGCAATAGTTAAGTCACCATTTAAGTCGTTGTCAACATTTAATATAAATATTCAAAGGGTTAGTTTACATAGAAATACATCACAAGTGTTTACTGACTGTATCAGTCAAGTGTCAGCGTTACAGTGGTTCCGATTTCACTTACAAGTCAATGGAAAACAATAGACAAAAAAATAGTGGGCTACAGTACTATTTTTTGTCAAAATATACATCTTTATCTAAATTACATCTAGATGGACAGTGAAGGCTCTAGTTAGACGGTACGGATACACTAGCTCGCATGAGTCTTCAGTGTACTCAGTCCAAAATTGCTAGTCGCGGCTCATATACATGTATTGGAAGGTTCTCTGGCTCAATTAGCCAACAATGCATAACCTAATCAGACTGAGCGGTGAACCATGCTGGATCTACTCTCTGGAAATTGTCCTAAAACACAACTCATTGATAGGATTACCCATTTCTCACGTACAACACATCTGCAGCAGACGACTTTGTAAGTAAATTAGCAAAACATATGTAATATATCTATTAATCTAAGTATAATTATTGAACAAAATTTAACACATTTTGGCAATGAGGATGAGCAATTTCTCCTTTGGCCGCGATTGTTTTCAATGCTTCAGAAACGTCAAAATATGGGAATACCTATTTGTTCTTAAGTCTAACTGGAAACCAACACAATTACTCCTTTTTCAAACACCTTTTCTCAATCGCTGTCTGCGGCAGATGCGTCTGCATGTAAGAGGGGTTTGTTTATTAGAGAAAGCATACCACAGTCCTCAAGATGTGATAAATCTCTACAGCCAACGGTATCTCCATTAATATCCATGTTCATCACGCACTTATGATTTATTGATGTTGTGTCTTCATTCCGACAAACCATCCGGTCTCCATAGTATCTTCTTAGATTGTCTTAATGGTGTAAATAAACAATACTTTGTCAATCTATAAAATAATATGCCAGAAGCATACGCAGCTAAGAGTGAGTGCATAAGTCTTTGGATCATACTGTCTCTGCTATGACTGTATTGAGCCAAATGTTGTTGGTACTTAAAACAATTGTCTCAGCGAAACGATTATTTCGAGTTCCAAAAACATTGGCTTCGGGGTCAAATAAGGATATAATCTAATGAATAATACCCCTTTATCTAGAGTTCTGTGTGACAAGGACCGATGTCATGAAAGCAAAATAATAAATTGGGAATATTTTGTTCCGTTAGCAATAAGTCGGTTTGTATTTTACTACGAAGCTTATGGAAATTGATATCTAGCGAGACCGAAGTAGGTCCGAGTAGCAAAATAATACAAAGCTGCGTAACGCTACTGTTATATAATTTTCATTTTTATTATGTACCTATTATGATTTTTAAGACGGAGAAAACAGACAAATTATACAATTTTAAATTACTATATCGCATTTTGAATGACGTGACTACCGATGTACCTTTCTCACATCAGTACTTCACTTCACATAAAATTCATACCGGGCGACTGGCTACCCAAAACATTGGACTGTTTAATCCATTGGTGAAAAACGAATGAGTTCTGTGTCAAGCATCGGAAAAAAGGATGGCCGAGCCCGAGATTCGAGTTTACGATCCATGTATCGACAACCATCGTCGTTTCCGAGTAAGCTATGGCGTCTCGACTAGTTGGCAGTTCAAGCAAAGAGTGTATCGTGCATCTTTCCTAAACTCACACACCCATATAACTGAACCAGATTGTTTTGATGGGTTTTAGCCCATATCAGCCACTTTCAGATTTTTTTTTTGGTGGCAATCTTTAGTTACATGATTAGAGCTTATCTGTTTAAAGTCATTCAGTTGCTGGACAATGGTCAGATAACATATTCACAAGTATGGTCAACGGTTACACCCTCCCCCTTTTTCAGAAATGACGACCCGTCATTATCAATAGTATATAGAACATTTTTTAACTGAAAAGAAACATGTCAGCCGTACACTTATAGCACAACGTTTGACCATACTTAAGAAGATGTTATCTGACCATTGTCCAGCAACTAATCTAATCAGGTGATTCAAGATTGCCGCCAAAAAAGAAATCTAAAAATAGCTGATATGGGCTAAAAACCCATCAAAACAATCATTACAAAAAAAACTCTTACTATATAAATAATGTTGTTTATTTAAATTTTGATAAAAGCGTCCAAGAAGCAAAAATCTAAATTTGTGTCAGTGCAAACAATCTGAAAGTACCTTCACATATCAGCGGCCCGACCGTGAGTTGGACTTTCATAAAACCCGATATAATACCCCTAGTGACAAAGCCTAGGATTGGAAGCACTGCCTTGTCGCATATGTAACCTTCGTTGTAAAGAAACGTGTAGTTTCTCTCATCACCATAATTCAAGTGAATTCCCATGTCGCAGTTCAATCTGAAAGAATGTTTATTAGCCAGGTCTGGAGATTAGGGGTCTTGTTGCATCTGCAGACATTGAAGACTCACTATCTTCACTATATACATACACGTAGATGGAACGCATATACATAGATGAACATCTTATGGACCCCTGTATGTTGATATAAATCAGGGGTATCATTAAACCTCCAATCTCATGACACGGTGCATATTATTAGTGTAGGCGAAAACGGATCATCTTGTCTCAGCCATAGATCACTTCTTACGGAAATCTACAAGTTTAGCACATCCGGTTCTACTCCCATACCACATATTATGTAAATATGTGAAACAGTGATATCATTAAACCTCGAATCGCCTTTCAAGGCTCATATTATTCGTGTAGGTAAAAGGGGATCGTGTTACATCTGCGTACAGAAAAGCCCCTGTTCAGCCTGTGCATACGCACACAGTCTTACACAAGTCTACACTGTTCGAATATATTTAGATGATAGGTGTATGTAAAACCGCGATGCCATTAAACCCTGAATCTCCAGACGACGCTCATATTATTCGTGTCGACGAAAAGGTGTATTGTTGCATCCCCGTTTTGGCGTGACATAAAGCGACAGGGTAGTTATTTCGTAAAAAGTAACATCGATATATTACGGTGTTCCGTTAGGGCCATCGTTGTTTCGCGGTTTCGACCTAGGGTCGACAGTACGATAACGCGATGCGATAGTACGAAAACTCAATGCGATAGTACGAAAACGCGTCGACGAAAAGGTGTATTGTTGCATCCCCGTTTTGGCGTGACATAAAGCGACAGGGTAGTTATTTCGTAAAAAGTAACATCGATATATTACGGTGTTCCGTTAGGGCCATCGTTGTTTCGCGGTTTCGACCTAGGGTCGACAGTACGATAACGCGATGCGATAGTACGAAAACTCAATGCGATAGTACGAAAACGCAATGCGAAACTGCGAAAACGCGATGCGAGGAGGCGATATTATTATCGTACTTTCGCATCGCACTTTCGCGATTTCGCATCGTGTTATCGTGGTTTCGACCTAGGGTATAGTACAATCGCATCGCGTTTTCGTACTGTCGAACCAAGGTCGAAACCGCGAAACAATGATGGCCCTAACGTATGGAAGCTTGAATTGCCCCCCTAGATAGAACGATACTTTATAACAGATAAGTGAACTGTGATATTGTAATAAGTTATTTTCCTAAATGTTTAATTATTGTGATATTGTGACCAGACATTACTGGTTTTGTGAACACAAGTGGCAATAGATCTCAAAATCCTCATAAAGTATATAGGTAACTGACTTGTGCTTCCGAATTATCCGGATAATGTTTCACAGTGTCATATACATGTAGTATCATAAAAAACATTAAAAGTTTTCGAAATGTTAAAGACTGTTACTCAAAACCTTACGCGTTATTTATGAAAAAAGATTATAATAACAGGATATTTCAATATTATTTTATGGTGTTTGCGTTTACAAAATACGTATATCATTATAAGTATCTAGATAACTGCGTTACATTTCCGGTTTATCAAGATATGTTTTCACAGTGACAAGTTCTAAATATATCAAAATCCACATAAAGTATACTGGCTACTGACTTGTGCTTCCGAATTATCAGGATAATGTTTCACAGTGTCGCGTTCTATTTCCGGTTTATCAAGATATGTTTTCACAGTGTCATGATCATCCTCATAAAGTATATAGCTATATAGGTAACTGATTTGTGCTTCCGAACTATCAAGATAATGTTTCACAGTGGCATATAGTATGATAAACACAATTAAACGTTTTCGCAATGTTAAAGACTGTTACTCAACACCTTACGCGTCATTTATGAAAGCAGATTATAATAATAGGATATTTCTACAATATGTCTTAAATTATCGTTCTATTTAGGGGGGCAATTCAAGCTTGCATACTAACGGAACACCTAGGGTCAACAGTACGATAACGCGATGCGATAGTACGAAAATGCAATGCGAAAGTGCGATGCGAAAGTACGATATTAATATCGCCCCCTCGCATCGCGCTTTTGTAGTTTCGCATCGCGTTTCGTACTATCGCATTATCATACTGTCGACCCTAGGTAGAAACCGAGAAACAACGATGACCCTAACGGAACACCGTAATATATACCGCTTTTGTAAATATAGGCGGACGGTGAAGGGTTTGGTGTAACTGTGACAGTGTATAGCTCCACCTAGGTTACCTGTTCGTATTAGAAATAAGAGGCCATTTGACATGTTTTGATGATGTTTTACAAAGTGTACCGCTGCATTAGCCGTAGTGATATCCAAGCAACGCTTGATGCCAATTCTACCATTATTCAAGTCTGGGGATCGAACCCTGGACATGTTGCAAAAGGTAGTACACGCACATAATTCCGAATCAGACACTAACCTTGTCTGACACTGGTTCACAAAGGGACAATCGCAGTTCTCGGTTACTTCAAAACCAGCGTTGTCGTTCAAATCAAACGCTAATAGTTGCAAATTAGTCGTTGGTAGGCACCTCGTTTTAATATACTGTTTACAATGACTGCTATAGTATTTGATTTGTTCTATCTGGTTTCTCTTGGCGGAGTAAGTAAAGGGGAAACGAACATCGCCTTCCCTCCAGGATAGCATGGTCTCTGCGTCATGATGCAGTACTGTCTCCACCAGTGGTTGGCCATCTTTCGAGCCAAATCTGCATTCGACTTGAAAACTATCTGTTGCGGTAAGAAAACGATATATACCTTGAATATTTATGTTACTGTAGATAAAAAATCTACTTGGAATACGTCTGTTACAATAGATAAAAGGATATCGATTTAGAATACGTTTGTTACGGTAAACAGAGGGAGTATTTCCATTATATTCACGCTGTTCATGTCATTTGAACACGTGACTGATATATATAGCATGTATATGAATTTTTATATGCTAACCCTACTCCTCGTTTTGTTGATATCATCGTTTTAGCACGCTTTCAAATTCTTAACTATTCTATTCAATAATATACTTTCATGTATGGACTTTTCCATATTTTTCCCAAGAGCTTCCAAATTCGACTGCTTCATACTTGTTTAAGGTCTATGTTGGAAAGGGTTGGGTGACGTTGAAACGGGAATGAAACAAGACCAATAAATCGCCTGCGTAATTGAACGGTTAATTGCAGATATAATGATTAAACTAACTCACCTTGCTTAAAATCATGGGTTATCAAGTATGTCCCATTCGACCTCTGACCAAAGGCATACATTTCCGAACAAGAGCTCCTAAATATATATATAGACATGAATGATTACGTAAGGTAGTATATCAAAGTTTGACAGACAAACGTACGGACAGACGACTGATAAGTGATAATTATATGTCACCCTGCCAAGGCAGGACACGAAAACGTTCATATATTTACTTGTAAGCTTTTAACAGGCATATCTCATAAAAACATGTATATATTTACCGCTAGTGTTTTCAAAGCAGATAAGCATTAAAGCAATACACCAGCCCGGCGTTCTGTGAAACTGTTTTGCAGCTCACGGTTACCATTCTATAATCAAATGACTACTTCTATTAATTACCAGTAATTTGATTGGTTAATTCGCAACCATGAGCTATTAAACTGTTTAATTGAACGCAGCTTTAATAACATAGTAACTAGTAGTATCTCTCTGACAATATGTTTAGCTCTGTATCAAGTTTCAACATCAAATTCAACTTTTTTTTCAAAAAATCTTCGTGTGTTGATCCTCATGTATATTTGCGCCAAACTAAAAGGCCTACAGTTCTAGTGTTTGTCAAAAGATACATCTACAACTAAAGTGCATTTGGACGGATAGTGAAGGTTCTGGTGAGATTGTGCGGATGCACAGGTTCGCCTGTGTCTTAATTGCGCGCAGATTCATTAAGATCCCAAATCGCTAGACGAGGTTCATAGCATCTTGAGTAACCGGTTGATAAATACAATATAATTCAACACTAGAACCTGACTCTGACCCCTGCGCAATAATAAAAGACATACATTTAATGACATACATGTTTAATCATAATATATTATAAACTTTGTACAGTAGGTCTTCCAAAGGTAAGAAAGTCAGTAAAACAATTTATATCATCAATACTCTTCAATTATCGAATTTTCGACCACTTGGTCTTTATCAAAAAATATTTAACTGTGTCTTATTTGTATAACCAGTCGTGCATTTATAAACCAAATTTTAAAAAAATCATGAAAAAAAACCATGTAAATGTGTTTTTGGCCTGGGGCTTTAACCCTGGTTATAGTAGTAATACCATTGTCTTCGGAGTTGGCAGCCTGCCAATTGCTGTTAGCACCAAACAACGCACGAGAAACTGCGCGAGAAAAATAGTTCATCATGGATTCAACAAAACTGCATTTAAAAGGTTAGGATCTCCCAAATAAATATCATTTTAATGTTGTTGGAACATTAGTGAAAAACTTCAGGTGTGAGTACTCCAATATAAGTTTAAGAAATGCTTTAGAAATGAATGCGCCGAGAAGTCAAATATGGACGCTTGTTAACATTATTAACATTCGCGAAGAGGAACGGGAAAAAAGAAAGAAGTCACGTGAAATATATAGTGACGGATTAACGGGGGGCTGAAGGGCCCGTGCGTCGAAAAATTAATGGTAAACAAAGAAAACGCGTGGCAAATGAAGTGGCGGATTTAGCGGGGGCCCGTGCGTCGAACAATCCAACCTTCAAGCAGCCCCCAGGCCGTCAACACTGCAGTGCTTTTATTTTAAATAACGTAGACTAACGTAATAACGGCCAGGCTTTGTTAGCCATAATATTAAATTGTACGTATGTATTTCTTTCACCATCTTGACTAGAAGTACACAATTTGTATTTAGATTCACAGAACACAGTTAAAAGATGCACACATAATACATATTTACACAAATGTCAGGATCAGAATAATCTTGTAGAATAATAATACCTTGAATGGCGGATACATTCCCGATCCAGTTCATCCTCATGGTGCCGCCCGGTGCAGTCAATAAATGAATCACAAGCTCTGCCTTCTGTCAGACACCTCTTGTCATAGCACTGGAACGTTTGACCTTGACAAAAAGCTGAAATAATAAATGTTGATGATATGCTTTGTTTGACCAGGGACACTATTTACTGTGGACTTGCGTTAACTCAAACTTGCGATACCTCGTAAATATTGTTCAACCCTTTCCCAACTGCAGACGCATATGAAAAAGCGGTCGACTTTTGAAAACACTGTTTTTCAACTCCATTTAATTGGTATACTTTCATTTATAGATAATTTAAATATTTTTGCATAGAAGTTTTCAAAGTAAAAGGTTAACCATTTCCGAAAACTGTTGTGCCTTTTGATAAAATAATGAAGCAGCAATACTGATTATTCACATGAACAAGAACAATCCACATGCTGTTTTCTTGATTTCTCGACGTCGAGTTATTGCGATACCACTGTACATGTATCTTGTTACTTACAAACCAGCCACGTCTAATTATTTTGGGTCTTAATACATCTGCGTACGCTGAAGGCTCGGATAAGCCTGTGAATTCGTATGTAATTTAGTCCTAAATGCATCTTTTGACATAAAATTAGAAGTGTAGAACAACGAGTTTGACGCCCATTTACATTTATATGGTCCCGTTACGGAAAGTCAATACGATCCCAAATCACCAGACACGGCTGATATATTCCTTCAAAGATCATTCACTACAGATGAGCTGAGTCTTTAAGTACGTGAGGAATGGATAATAAAGACCTACACATATGTTGAAAGATAAGTAAACTGCTCTTCCAGATGACAGTCTTTGAATTTATTGAGTTACAACATACATGGAAACGGTTGAGAAATAGTTTATATCTACTTTAATTGACTAAGCCGAGGACTTGCGGTTGAACTTACCACAATCTTCCTCATCTGTACCATCCAGACAGTCTACTGTGACGTCACAACGGTCTAGATAGGGTATACATTGCCCCGATGTGCACTCCCATTCATCGTATGTACATTGTTGATAAACTGGTGAATATATATATAAGTAAAAAGTAAAGTGTTTGTTTACTATTGTGTATATAAAAAACTTTCATATTTCATATATATGTTAATGAAAACATGATAAGGACATCATTCTCAGTTATATACTATTTGTTAACTATAATGCTTCGTACTATGAGCCGGTGGCCTAATTACTTTCTTTTAAAATATTTGTCATTGTCATTGTCAGTGTTACCCCTATTGTAAGGACTTATGGCTTATAAGACACCTTAGCACGTTTACTTTCCGAATCCTATATGTATATCGTTAAGTATGAAATCAATAACAAATACGTATGCATACAGGGAGAAAACCAAGATTTCGGAGAGTATTGTCTTCTATATGATTAGTTTGATTTATCAGTCAATATCAAACTAATGTATAAAGTAAATTTTCATCACACACTGGAAATATAAGATGAAATAATAGATGTGACATTGTATGCCGTTATACTATTGCGCGGGTGCATCAGCACCAGTGCATATATTGGTTATGTTTAGAACTACCACTGATGCAATGGGCTTGCGCATGCGCCGTGTTAATCGTCTTGATCGCGAATGCGCCGTATTTTACCGTCAGCTCTCGGATATTTCCGTAGCAGTTCGTCACAAGACTGGGTCTCGTTCGAGTTTGTAATAGAAGATTAAGATTAATGAACCAGTCTAATTATATGCGAGTAGTCTTTTTATAATTAAAACTAAAAACTTTACATGTTACGCTTAGCTTTTTAGGACGTTGCTTCTAATGGCACTAAGCATTGCATTCTATAATTTAAATATATATTTAAACGGCATGTAAAGTCAATTTCATTGTTTCATATGTATTTAACAATCATTTTCCTGAAGATCATCATAGAAGTGAAACCGGTAGCGCATTATTTACTTGATATACTGTAAATTATTAGATACATACAAATATATTACAGAAGGAATACGCATATGTCCGTGTTTGGTTCTCTTCGTATTTATATATGTATTTGTGATTTGTGATTATTTCATTGTTTTGTGTGTGTGTGTATATATATATATATATATACTTTGTATAGTATGTCTTCCACAGGGAAGAAAGTCAGTCAAACACCTTATATGATTACAACTCTTTAAAAACGAATTTTCGACCATGGTCTTATCAAGATTAAATAAATACAACATTAAATAAATACAACAGAAATTTATGTGCAGTCCATCTTTGTTTCGAAGAGATCAAGTTTTGATCATATATATATAAAACACATTATAAATTACATTCCACGAGTAACATCCATAAAAAGGTATTATATCATAGTATTCTTTGAATATGTTGTGTCGCGATGTCAACAAATCAATGAAAATGACAACTGTAAACCCAGTAACATACCACATCCTTCTTAATCTTTTCAGATTGCGCAATCTTCAATGAAGTATAATTGTTATAAAGAAAACAATTAAAATGACAGCTGTAAACCTAGTAACATACCACATCCTTCTTCATCTTCCAAATAGGGAAAATCTTTAATGAAGTATCATTATTATAAAAAAACAACAATAAAAATGACAGCTGTAAACCTTGTAACATATCAAATCCTTCTCTATTTTTCCAATTGGGGCAATCTTTAATGAAGTCTCAATATTATAAAGAAAACAATAAAAATGTCAGCTGTAAACCTAGTAACATATCAAATCCTTCTTTATCGTTCCATTTGGAGCAATCTTTAATGAAGTCTCAATATTATAAAGAAAACAATAAAAATGACACCTTTAAACCTAGTAATATATCAAATCCTTCTTTATCTTTCCAATTGGGGCAATCTTTAATGAAGTCTCATTGGTGTGTTCCTGATATGTCGACTCGTACAGATTTACACCTTTCAATAATCCGGGATAAGGGGATACCTAAAGGGATATTGAACTATTAATATGAATCAATTTATTTAATTTTAAGGAAAGACGGAATTTAAATGCATTTTAATACAGAATTCAAAATTTAGAATAAAATTGTTTTTTATTGGTGTAAATTTGTAGTCGTTATTAATTAAGTTCGAACTGCCAATATATCTGAAGTGCATATGGCGAGGAGCACAAGCAACCGGTCTCCAGATTCCTTATAAAGAAAACGAAGATGTAAAGACACTCGTCCGGCGTGCAGCAATCCTGCCTCTGCTTCCCTTAGACATGATTGAAGACTTCTGGTTGCAGACCCTAGTAGACAGAGACGACAGTTCTAACGGAACTTACAGAATCGTTCACATACTACGTTAGCAACGAATGGGTAGAGGGCGACCGACCGATGTATAACTACTTTGGCACACAGAGACCACGCACTACGAACAGCATCAAAGGCTGGCACAGCAAACTCTAAGAAAATGAACCAGCACTCCCAATCGAACTTATTTACAGCCATCCAGATGTTCAACGACATTCGCAATAATATTGAGATAATACAGAGAGCTCTCGATGGAACAACTCGCTCATGTGCAAAGCGGTACCAGGCTATTAATCTTAGATTCTGTATCCCGAAAGAGAGGTATGAAACTGGTGTTCTGAGTTGATGGCTAATGCTGACTCTGCATCTCAGCTCATTCACTTTAGTTGAAACTAACAGTGACGTTTTAGGAGCAGATATAAACGTGAATTACTGTTTAGTGACTTTTGCGATGTTCCTGTGATTATATGCTGTTTTATAATAATTTACCTAATAGTGCTGACAAGGATCAGACTGCATAGTACGAATAAAAAAATGCGATATATGCAGCAAAAGATTAACTTGCTTGGATGTGCAGGCTTATCCTAGGTTAAACTTTTCTCAAATGTTTTAAATTTCGCATCTCAGGGAAATTATGCATGTATATAGTTTCTTGATCATAAATGTTTATGCATAAATAAAATTAATTTTTGTTTTTATTATTTTGTCTCATGTAATTTCCGTGTATATCTAATCGATCAAAAAGACTTCTGGGTTGTATAATTTACCGTTACATTTTCTTCGACTGCACACTAGGAAGGATTCACTAAAATTAGCAGAAGACATTGAGGGAAATAAAGAAATGTACTTTCTTGGGTAATTCACGATTTTCTACTGGTCGTATAGTGCAAACGCATCAGAAAATCGTATATTTATAAATTATTTATGTCTACACAAGACAATGAGTAAAAACATCTTAAAGACCTTAAATCAAATGGGAAATGTATCATGTATGTAATACATATAAAAAACACACCCGTCTCAATAAATATCATGAGTGTAAAGCAATAGGTATACATATTTACCTGTCACATAATTACCCTCTAATGGGTCCCCCCGATCCGCACGATCGCCCAGGTAGGGATTAAATCGAGTCGACGTTACGGGAACAAACCGTCTCATTATTATAAAAGAAAACAATAACAATGACAGCTATAAACCTAGTAACATATTACATCCTTCTTTATCTTTCCCAATGGGGCAATCTTTAATGAAGTCTCATTATTATAAAGAAAACAATAAAAATGACAGCTGTTAACCTAGTGACCTACCGCATCCTGTTTCACCATTCAGGCAATTTTTAATGAAGTCTCATTATCTTAAAGAAACCAATGAAAATGACAGCTGTAAACATAGTGACCTACCGCATCCTTCTTCATCTTTACCATTGGAGCAATCTTTATTGAAGTCACACAACATATAAGCTGCGATACATTCTTCATCATTACAGTGGAATCCGTTAGGAGGACATCCACCAATGACTGTTATGAAAATAAATACACAAAATAAAACAAGCAATGTATTAAATGCGATACATTATTAAAGTTTACAACATAATCTGTTTAGATATCCTCAATTGTAATGAAAGAGCACATCCTAATTTTTGAGATGCGATACAATGTTAAATATCACGATAAAATATGTTTCAGTCATCCTTCACTGTAATGGAAATGGATAGCAAATGTGGAGTACATTTCTGAATAATGCAGCGAAAGCCAATTCCAGGACATGCATGCCAGTGCAGATCAAAATCCCGTTACATAATTTATGAGTTGCAATACATTAAATATTACAACAAAATCTGTTTTTAGGAATCCTGTAATGAAACGACACATCTATAACCCCAGAACGTACCGGTATTGATCTCGTGACAATTGTTTCTTCAATAAGATGTATGTATTGAATGTTCATGTACCTTGTTAGTTTTAATAAACTGTGTGTTCAGTACTGTTCTGATAATTATCCACAGAAAACGCGGTGATATAACTAAACTACTGTAAAGGCGACGTAAACCTCTTTACAAACCAACACACGAAGATTCAAATTAGCTGTACAATTGTTCGCAAGTATGTCACTTGATGTTATTGTATGAATATTAACACGTACTTAAATAATTGAACCCATCTTCATCCCATCAGAAAAAGAAAAGAAAAGAAAAAGAAGATATTGTCAAAAGGACTGTTTCGCTAGTTTTGAGTTAATACAAAGTAACCTATTTTGATATCAGAAAATAGATTATTGAATATTTGATATCAGAAAATGTATTTCTTGATATCAGAAAATCTTCAGTATTTTTTTATATCAAAAAGTCGATTTCTTGATATCAGAAAATCATTTATATTTCTTGATATCAGAAATTCCATTTATTGATATCAGAAAATCATTTTTTGATGTCAAGAAATCCATTTTCTGATATCAAATAATCTATTTTCTAATATCAAAAATACTGACGATTTTCTGATATCAAGAAATACATTTTCTGATATCAAATATTCATCTGATAAGGAAAAATAGAGCATATTTCTTGATATATTTTTATATCAGGAATTCGATTTTTTGATATAAAAAATTCATTTTTTGATATCAGAAAATCATTTTTTGATATCAGAAAATCAATTTTTGATATCAAGAATTCAATTTCTTGATATCAGAAAATCAATTTCTTGATATCAGAAAATATTGAATATTTTCTGATATCAAAAATTGGAAATGAATTTTTTTATCAGAAAATCTATTTTTTGATATCAGAAAATACTCTTTATTTCTTGATATCAAGAAATCCATTTTTAGATATCAAAAAATCGAATTCTTGATATCAAAAAATAAGGAATAAATAGTAAAACGGCTCCTACTACAAACAACACATATTGTTTACCTTCGACACAATACGGTGATTCGTCGCTATTATCAAAACAATCGTTAGGAATACCGTCACATCCGTATGTAAGCTGGGTCATTTCTCCACTACCACAATGGAGGAAACCATCGTATGAAAAGTTGAATATTCTAGCAAAGGGCACTATTTGAGCTGAAACCAATTTTATACCACAAACATCTGATTTTATAGTTTCTAAATACTGATACTATAATTAATACAGTGTAATGTTCTTAACGTAGCATAGATGATATATATCGTAAATGAATATATTTTCTTAATTAGAGTGAGGTCACTGTTCTAATTTTAGAACATTGTTCAGAACCATTTTGAAGAGGTTATTTTGTAAATAATTATTCAGGCTCACATGGTTAAACAGATTTTGTTATTACATTTGTTGATCTATTATAGTTTATATTTGCCTTTAATATTAACTCTATCATGCAACTATCATGTGATGACTCTAAGTATAGGTATTAAATGAGGCATACATCTTTCATTTAAATATGTTTCATATGAGCAGTATCTCCTTTTGCCACAATGTTTTCAACTTTTTTCAATAATCATACTTCTTTTTATAGACACTGTTCATGTGTTTGCCAAATTATGTTGAAAGTTGTCTGTTGCAGATTTATTGTATGTGATTAAAGATTAATACCTTACCGACATAATCTGTTGTACTATTAAAAATGCGTTTCTCGCAGATATAGTGCTTTATTCTATCAAAAGCACACGTCACATCGTGCCAGTTCTCGGTAGACAATATACTAGACAGCCTGAGAAAAGTACACAATTCGATATTTTGTCCATCCGGCTGACGGTCTGCAGTACCGGTACCTTTGTTCCTAGTAAAGAAATTCTACTGTATTAAAATATTATATCAGAAAAAAGTTTAAAACATTGTTTCGAACCAACTTGCTACACTGTTCTTTTCAAAAAGCTCATAATTTACTGTAGAAGCAAAATACGTCTGTATGTGGGAAAGGGTTAATAGTGGATATTAACTGGGCTACGCCACACGAATATCGAGAGTACGGTATTCGAATCCTGATCGAGGACTTCTCTGATCGCTATCCATTCATACAAGCGTCTCGTAAGGCTTTGGAAAACGGTTATTGTCGAAAGCACACTTTACAATGATGCAATTTGATCGTAATTTGCATTAATTTCCAAATCCATCTATACAAGTTTGCAATTTGATCGTACATATTAAAATTGCCAAACCTCCGTAGTTCGGTTTCCATGTGACATAGCTATTATATCTTATGTGTTTGAGCAGCGATTTTGGGACGTATTTCATCACAAAATTGGCATCATTTAAGGTAGAATCATACCTCTGATATTACTTCGTTGTTTACGTCAAAACGTACGTTTTTGTGACAATTGTAGTGTGGTTAAAGAAATCGCCATTTCTTTTGAAGGGGTATTTGGATCAAATTAACGGCAGACTGTAGGTAATGAAATTACCTGTGTGATGATATCAATTTCATATAAATGCCGTGACAATTTAGATAATATAATGCGAATTAAAATGGAATTTCGATAATATTTTAACAGTAATTAAGTTATTTCTAATTTATTAAAAATTTGCAAGATTATATTTGAAAAACATACATAATTTCGAACATCCTTAATTCTGCCATTAAATATTTGTTTCAAGAAAATCTGTGGAGCTGAAATTTAGTAAATCCGTGCTGTTAACACTGTCGCCTCGAAACGCGCATTGTGGATAGTTTACATTGCGAATACATTTTAATGATACAAATCAAACACATCAATCTCTCACCTTAATAAAGGCGTAATAAGTGCCACAAATGCACAGACAATTTTATCATAAATGGTAAAAAAATGATTTTCTAAAGAATTTTGAGTATGTAGTTTAGCAGAACAAGGAAAACTGCCTTTATGGAACACATGTTCGGGAACCATGAGATCTGCAAGGATTGGTGAACGATAATAGACATGGCGGTATACCTCACGGTAAAGACCTGAGGGACGATGGATTAAAGAAGAACTTGTTCAACTGCTTTCTCCACACATGGAAAATCCTAAGAAATGTTTAACTACAGGGTTCACACAACGAAATGCATCACAAAATAACATTGCTTGGTCCAAAGAGCCTAAATTTAGAAACTACAATCAGTCAGAAATGTTCGACTATAGTTGTGCCACTGCAGCTCTGTAGTACAACGATGGTGTAAAATATGTGACAATTTTTTTCAAAAAATCATTATCGCCACGAAAAGAAATAGACACATAATGTAATCAGGGAGACAAACGATAAAAATATCAGCAATCCTATCTTAGATCTAAACGAAAAAAAAACAACCACGAATTCAATTAAAAGAAGACAGAAATCGCAAAGATAAGACCTAAAAAAAAACTTGATGTGGTATATGAAAGTGATATTTTGAATAAAAACTCTATTAATATTCAAGAAATTCCAGGTGAATTGCAAAAAAATACTTTCGTTTTCGACTGACGAAGCAAATCCATTATATGTTGATGTCGTAACTACTAAACTAGGTTATCATTACGAAATTACTCAACTTTCAGCCGAATCTGAAAACGAAAAGTGTTCTAGATATATATATAACCAAAAGGTCCAGTACACCAAGGAGTTGCGCTGGTAACTGGTTTGAAAGTTGGGATAATTGCGGGTAACCAATGTTTAACTTTAAATAAAAAATATGTGACAGCAGTAACTGTTGAAGAAGGGTTTGCGAATTATTATGATTGGCTGTCAAAATGCCCCGAAAAACATTCTGCTAGCACATAAGCAAAATTGATTTTGCAAATTTGATTAATCAGATCCAGAAGAGCAAACTTTTAGTCACAGTTCCTTACCTTATCACAGGTGTTGCGCTAGTAACTGGTTTGTAAGTTGGAGTTATTGAGGGTAACCGATGTTTAACTTTAATTGGAAAATGTGTGACAGCAGTAACTGTTGAAGAAGGGTAGGCGAATTTTAATGATTGGCTGTCAAAATTGCCCGGAAAAGCATTCTGCTAGCACATTACGATGAAATAATTTATTTTTCCAATTTTGATTAATCAGATGCAGAAGAGTAAACGATTAGTCACATTTCCGTACCTTATCACAGGTGGTGTCGATTTATAAAGATATATAGACTATAAACTGTCTATACTATGCAGACACCTGTGCACTGACATTGAAGAATCATTTCATAATGCAGACAACGATGTGATTGGACTGCAAAGGATATGTACATACTGTAATAGTCGGTCATTACCAAAACTATACAGGAAAACCTTACCATTAACTATCTGTATAAATCACTCTAAGACGTATTGAATTGCGGAGCTGTGCGAATACAATAAAGTCAAAACTTTCTGAAAATTACAAATGCTTTATCACTGATAGAATAGCTCGAAAGCTTTGCATGATAGGTATAACCTTCGAAATGCCCCAACTTGCATGTTGCCGAGATAGATAAAAAAGGCATATTTTTACTGTTTTCGAAAGTACGTAATAAAAAACCAATAGTGACAAATTGGAAAGTCATTAACGCATTAATTCAGTCTAATATTTATTTACCCTCGCCTATTCGGCGAGCAGGAGAGAACAACTCGTTGTTGTTGTTGGTGGTTGGCGTTGTTTACCCTCGCGGCATTAATTTTTTTTTTGTGGGGGGGTATTGGGGGTGTTTCTTATAGGATTAAGGGGGCCGAGGGGATTAGTGTTATAACTAGTGTTTAATATATCGTACAACATGCACATACCTATCGTTTATATAACTATTGTTTAATATATAGTACATCATGCACATATCTATTGTTTATAAAACTATTGTTAAATCTATAATACAGCATGCACATATCTATTGTTTATATGTCTATAGATGATAACTAATTTCCTTTAAATCATTATTACATTGTCGTTTAAAATAGAAGCAAGTATAAAACTGATTAGAAGGTTGAATTTTAACAGCGATTGTCTGGGCATACCCATTCGGGGATGACGCTGTCCAAGATTACACCGGTAAATGACCACCCCGTATATTTTCCATATGGGTTGATACCAGTAGCCGAAATCTCAGTGTAGCCCTGGGTCTATTTACATTGATTTCTGTGGTTGTTTGATAAAAAATAGTGTACATCTGGGCACAAGGATCCTCGTACTATCCGAATATGGACCTCCGAACAGAGGACACGTTGTCGGGAAACCTTGCCCACTGATGTCTGCTACATATAATAACTTAGGCGTAAGGAGTCGGTACTGTGAAATTGATCCTGTTCATAATTAGTCTATAAATAGACCGAGCATACACATTTGCTATGGAATATACCCCTATCTGTCCCGAAAGCAATCTTTTTTATGATTATAATATTAATCAGCCCTATTAGCGAGCAATAGCCGGTGTGTAGTACATCCGGTGAGACCTTGAGGATATCCCTTCTCGGCTAAAGCTGCCTCTTATAATTAATAATCTGTCCCGAAAGCAATCTGTGTTATGATTATAATATCAACCAGCTCTATAAGCGAGCAATAGCCGGTGTGTAGTACACCCAGTGAGACCTAGAGGATCTCTCTTCCCGGCTAAAGCTGCCTCTTATAATTGTTATGGAATTATTTTAGCGCGTACGCGTTTGGAAGCCCAAGACGTTAAATATTTTAGCAGTATTTTAATACTTTAAGGGCGAGGCCGCGATAGCAAGCACCCCAAACAAACAACACCGATGAAAATGAAGCAAATAAAAACCGCTTAAATAATAACGTATTCTTTATAAGATTAAAGTCAACAAGCCAGCCGCTTTAGACAGTCCAGCTTGTCGTTTCATCCTTTTAGCAGACGGGAAAATGTGTGTTAGTTCATTGAATTGAGCTCGAGTTGATTATATATAGGATGTACATGTAAAATAACGAAATGGAGGACCCGTATTGAACTGAGGATGGAACTCAGTAGCGTTGCCCCATTGCACTGCCATGCGTGCAGGTACTCCCACACACGGGCCCCAAACAGAACTGTCGGGGAGGACATCTGTCGCAAATGGCCCAGATGTCGCCATCCCCCGACACCGTAGCGAAAGGTGCACCTACGCCTACGGGGACACACACCCACATGCAGTGAATCCAACACAGATCCTCTCTCATACAACAGGAGGCGGACCTGAGCCCAGCAATCAGGCTAGGACCGCATCCGTGCCTATTAAAACGTTTGATAAAATAGATAAGTGTACATAAATGTGCAAGGACTCTCGTACTTTTCGAGAATGGGCCTCCGAAAAGCGGAGACGTTGGCGAGAGTCCTTGCACACAATGTTGTCTGATACCAGGGTAGAACTCCCTATATCTAAAAAGGTATTGAATTAATCAAAATTAAATTAATTTATGGTCAAAAGGAGGAAACTCTATACATTTGTAATGGGTTTATACCTAAATATAGGTCTAATTTTTTTTTGTTCACAACATGCTTTAAAGTGTTGGATATAAAAGTGTATACAAGAGAAAGTTGATGCTAAGCATCAATGTCGCAGGAAAAGACTGCATTGATTATTTTTTTAACACACATGTATTCTTGACTTTCATTAGTCTAAACATACACATAATGTTTTCATTTAGGACTAATTCCACGAATTTTGAAATTCCACATACAAATTTCAGGATTTCTTTTGGTCAGGTTTTTTGGATTTTTTGGATTTGTCAATAAAACCACAACACATTCAGTTTGGGATTTAAATCTACATGCAATGAAAAGATATGTAACCCTTTTCATGTCTGAAGCAACAATTAAAACCTTTAAACGTTTAAAACATTGAGAAAACGGTTAAATTGCTGAAGACATGAACTTCCTCCTTTTTAATAATAATTATAATAAGTATTTCACAGATGTTAAAATTTATCCTCATATGTTTAAAAAGTAGACCACACTTGAAACAACATATCAGCTAAATTGTTTATTTAAATCATTGATGCATACAATATATGTATGGCGCAAGAGAAATGCCAGTTGCGAGTCCCATTACTATTTAAAAGGTGGCAAGTATGAAATTAATTGGGTGCGAAAGACCAGATTTTCTTTATTTCTAAAATTATTGTTTATCAGAGTTTGTTCTTTTCTTTATTTGTTTCAAGCCAAATAAACATTTAATATCACATATATTGAATCATTTAAGTGTGTAATATCAGTTATTTATCTGTAATATTAGGTGTTTTAGCATTCTTTCGAAATGTTGACCTCGTGTCAATATCGAGTCGTTGTGACATCGAAGAAAGTGAATAAAAAATCAGGCAAAGCTTTAGTGCATGTTTTATTCCACTGCATTCGAGAGAAAAAAAAAATTATATTATATTTCTTCCTCCTACATTCGGCCCATGCACTCGTTTCGTGACGTATAAGAAAGCGTCATTTTTTGTCTGCATAACTCGTCACTTTTCTAAGTTAACATTTTACGTCCGATTACTTCCCTTTATATTTTAACAATATGAAACTAGGTCACGAACTGAGGGAAAAGCGTTTTGACGTTCACGACCGATAAACAGGCACATATTTGAGACATATTTTCACAAAATATTTCTTATTTCTGTTTATGTTACCAGTTTATGTTGATACTTATCTAAAAATGAAATAATATTTTGACCACTCGCTTCTTCATATCGAAATTCGCATGAGCGAAAATCGACGTTAACTGTCAATATATTTAGCTTAGAAACAGTTCCTATTTTAAATATACATGGATTAACATTATTAAATGAATTCTACGCAAATCAAGACATCTCTTTGAACATGAAAATAACATTCAGTAAGGAAAAAATGATATTAAAAGGAGAATTCGACGTCATTTTTATCTCGATATTGACACATAACAGTCTGCAGCAAGTCTAGCAGGGACTCTTTTGTCTTCGTAAATAAGACAAAAATAAATAAATGCGAGTCAAAATAAAGAAACTGTAAATACTTAAAACATCGAATTATTTATTTCGCTTTAGATGTTTCATAACTAGGAACTCTCCTCCCATGTCATTTCCGAAAAGCTATTAAAAATATAAGTCTAATAAATGGATTAAAAACTACACCAGGACCAAAACTACTATAGAGGTAGGTGAATGAATATACCTTGATCCCAAACAATGTCTTTTTAGAGAGGCCGATGATGATGATTTATGACGTTGTTTAACGAACAATCGCTACCTTTCTTAAAGTAAATGTGAGATAGATAGCGACGGTTTGAGACTAATGCATGGAAAGTGAAGAAAATTATATTAGTTTAAGAATAAATAACTAGGTAGACAATCAGTTATAAAAAACTATCCAAATATGATTGTATTGTATTCCGTTAATGTATTTACTGTATAATATGAAATGCCGTAATTATTTTGAATATTTAAAGGGAGATAATAGATACAACTTACCCCTATTGATTAGAAATAGCTTTCACCAAATAATAGAATTTATGATTTTTTTGAAAGACCGGGTGTTCATTTTAATTACCCTGGATGCGTTTCAAGTTAAACGTCATTAAGATTTACTAAATTTCGGCTCAACAGATTGTTAAATAGTAAAAGTAATTTTAAAACAGTGTGTCGGGCGAAGTTCTAATAAATCAGAACTAACCTATTTACTGTTGAAATATTCTAGCTACATTTCCATTTTAATTCGCAATATGTTATCTAAATTGTCACGGCAGATGTATTCAATTGATATATCATCACACAGGTAATTTCATTCTCTAGAGTATAATGTTGATTTTATGCGAATACCACTTTAAAGGAGAAGGAAATGGCGATTTCTTTAACCACATTATAATTGTCGCAAAAATATACATTTTGTCGTCAAAAACGACGTTATTTCAAAGGTATGATCCCACCTTAAAGTAACATGTGCAATCAACTAGTTGGGCTTCACTAGTTTTGTATCAGAAGATGCATCTAGGACTATATAACATATGGACATGTAGTGAAGACTCTGGTGAGACTGTTCATGTGCACATGCTCACCGGAGTCTTCACTGTACGCAGATGCAATAAGACCCCTCGTCGCCAGACTAACTCATTTCCAGAAAAACACATACCAAGCTAGAAACGTTGCGGGAAATCCATCTGTCCACTTAAAATCACTAAAATGGTCACCGTAATTAGACTTCTCCAAACCTGTATTGTATGAAAAATGGTTACAAACTTACATACAAAAACAAATTATCATAAGAAGAGTATTTCAACAGTCTTATCGTGGCGCTCTTGGGTAAATTACGCGTACTGTCGGTAAGGTTTTTCTGATACCAGCGCTTCAGTCGTAATGCTTTCCCCGCAGCACTGTTCACCATGGAGAGAAACAACCACTATAATTGTTAAAGACTGGTATGACCCGACAAACTCACATACCAACACATATAAACTTAAGATTACATTAAACAATCTTAAGTTTACAAACACAATAGACAAAGTCCAATTTCTTTTTTCTTTTTATCTCTTTCTTTTAGCTTTTTCCAACTTGTCTGACTTTTTTAGAAAGCTATTTATAGAAACCATCTGAAAGAATTGCTTCATACCTCTGGGAGAATTTTTGAAATATGTTGGACAAACACCACAATGTTATATTGCGTGTAATAACACGTTTCTGTCGTTTGATTGTATTTTTCCTTCTTATCTATAGATGTGTTTTATTGAACAAGATACAATCTTAAATCATTTCAGAGTGAAAGATGAACAACGGAGGAACAGAAGGACAATATAACGGTATTCACGATGCAGCCGATTTCTGAAGCAGGTGACTGTTGAAAACATTGTAAAAATTGCCCAATTCCAGCAATGTTTCCTTTTTCACAATGTTTTCCACTTTGTATCAAAACTATACTTCCACCTTACACGATATCGTATTCGTCTCATCAAAACCGCATAAATCCTCATATCAGGTAAAAAGTAAACTCTGTCCCACATACAACAAATCTGCATCAGACGACTTTCAAAACGTCATGGTTAAAATGTTGAAATATCAAGAAAACGGAGGTGTTATCATTGGATCGAGTTAAAAAACTTAATGATTCAATGTTTACAAAGCTCGTCATCTGCAAATGCGTTTATATGTGGGAAAAGGTTAAACACATACCAATATAGAAGTCGCCTACATCAGTTATATTTTTGATCCACTTTTCTATAATAAAAGAGTGGATAAAGTCTAGCTCTCCTCGAGATTGTAAGCTAACCAAATGCCCGTCGAACTCGTTACAAAGTTCCTCCCCGTGTAGCCACGATAAACCATCTTTTTCACTGAACAATTGGTAACAACTTTGGTTATAGTACTCCCAACCGTCCGAACAGTCTAAACAAGAAAAGATGTAAGTAATTAAGTAAGCTAGTATGTTTTATTATAGTGACTTGCATATTTAATTTTACAAAAAATTATACATATACGAGTATATCAACAATAAAGACACCCGGCCGCGTAGTTCATATGAGTTACTTTAACAACTAGAATGTATATAAATTATTGTACAGTTGGTAAGTATACGTACCCAATTGTCATATTTTACACATATTTCGACGCATCAGCAACAGACGACTTTTAACAACAGCAATTTCCCCTTTTGTCACAACGTTTTCAACTTTATTCAATGCTTGTACTTCTAATTATATATATATTTCATACTTTGTCTAGATGTTTTAAAACGTAGTCTGCTGCAGATGTGTTGGATGTGGGAAAGGGTTACAATTGGGTCAAACGAAAAGGGGTTCTATTTCATCTTCTCTTTGGCATCAACTGTAGCTTTGTAACTGGACAAAATTCTAGTTTGTCATCAGAAATAATATCAATACTTAAAGTGGGTGGAGAGTGAAAAGCGCTTGAGTCTTCAATGTTGTTTTTTGTGTGTGCAAAAATACCATTTCTGCCCTACAGCGTCTCCTATATATATATATGCATAAAACGATTGAAATGAAACTGTAAGCTTAACTGTATTGAATCTAAAACGGTAAAGCGATGTTTACACATGTCCAATATGACTGCTACACATTCTCGTGAGTTGCTATGGTATATATAAGCGATGAGTAGTAACATTCCAAACCGTTACACACACCGGGTCCAAACTAGTGTTCTACCTTTTTCCATAGAAAAGAACGGAAATGCGTAGTATCTCACATAAACTAGGCATTTGTATTGCTATTTTTATTTGTTTGGACTTGTCCAAATAAATTTATATCTGAGATTTCTGAAGCCATACGTCTTATGGAAAAGTTCCTAAATTGCATACGTCCTGAAAGTAGTACTCAATACTTGCTCTTACTTTTCAAATGTGTCACGATTTTTGAAATAATTATATATTTATATTCTTTTTTGTTTTCTTATTCGGTTCTTCTATTCAAAGAGAATTTTGAAATGAAATGTAATTATGTTTTTAAAATAAAATACGCGAAGTAATAGCAAAGGTCAAAATAAGTAATTTAACCATAAGGATCTACTTCTGACCAATTCACACCGATATAATCCTACGCCTAAATATAGTACCACATTTATAAACTTGCTTAATGTAAATCAAACCTGATAAAAGTATAATTTCAATTAAATTATGAAAGATTAAATATATTAAGTACAATGTTTATCCGAAAAGGCTGATTTCATGTTCCTTTGAAGAAATAGTATAACGAGTAGGAATATATACACATTGGCTTTTCAAATGTAGGTCAATATGCGCGTCACATTTGTTTTATATTGTCTTTGTGTCTTTTCAGCCACATAAATATAGTATAACGAATTTAAAAACAAATATTTGCATCATAAGATGCATTTAAAATGAGAGTGACTCATTTGCAGAGAAATCGTGATCGTCAAATTCTATTTATAAATACAACGATATGGGTTATTCTCCGTGGTAGCCAGACTTTTCGACCCTCCGACTTTTCGACCCCTGATTTCTAAGACTGTTCGACCCCTCTGTTTCGACTCCTAGTTTCCGACCCCTCGTTCAATTGTCAGTTTATATACTATAACAATGTACTTTGTGGTATATTCACTATACTGTTTACAGAAAATATATTGATTATCAGTACACTATTTTTGATAATTACGTTTTCATATCTTGTAAATTCGCTTTATTGTTCAATAAAAATATTTATATTGAATCTCCGATACGTCAATGAATGAAGCTTTACATATTTCACCCTATTACAACAACTCATAATACTGATACACTAGTTTTGTAGGTCCAGGGCTTGTCGTCTTTACAAAACTGCTCGTGTACGTAAACTTCGATAACCTTGTACAGGTATCGATAAGAACGACAAGCATATTATATAGCGCTATATAGCTTATCGCTCTAGTTTCTCTTCTCCGTATAAGTAGTCCCAGGTTATTGTGTCAATATTAAATCAAAAAGTGGCAGAAAGAGCATTCGTGGCTACGCTTTGATGAATCGCTACACGCCATGTAGAAGTTTGGAGACGATAACACTTCGTCTTTTGTCACTCGCTGTACAACTTTTCGTGTTAAAACAGTCAACACTCATGCAATTAGTATATCACATGTGTCTGAAATAAAAACCGAAAATTGTCGTCTGCTATTACACTGGCAAAACTGGCAATTCATACAATATTCGGACAAGTTGTATTTGAGCCTGGGCAAGTTAATGTTCAAAGTACTTGTCCTACTGGGCAAGTAGGTTCTGAAGTTAATGTAGAGGTCTGGGGCCTTTACTTAATAATATATATATTCATTAGATTTATTAAATATTTTGAAAGAGATGTCGGCTTTTATAATTATACCTAAACAATACATTTCAAATTGCAACTTCAGCAGTTTTCATTGTATTCATGTCTGAAATACGATATTAAATTATGTTGCATATCTTAATGACGGTCCACTGTACAAAACAAGACATCAAGCAAATTAATTGATAATGTGTCAGATTAACCAACAAGCAATCAATTGCCGATTAGCAGTTAAGCATGACTGATTATTTTACCAAGCTGAGTTAAAGACAAGTGTATGCTAAATCATCAATTAACACCTATATACACCGATAATTGAACCAAGGGTCGAACAGTCTTATCAATCAGGGGTCGAAAAGTCGGAGGGTCGAAAATTCTCTTTCTGTCCGGCATCTGTCGTCCGTCAACATCTTCTCCTCAGTAACGATTGGGTTAATTAGGATGAAACTTCACAGAAAACATCCTCTCATTTACCTCACCAGAATTCCTTCAAATGTTTGTGATTCATGCAGAAATTATTTTAAAGAAGTGTTCCTTGGATAACCGTCTATCAGATTCCTTCAAGTCATGTTGATTGGTCGAAAAACATGGCCAGGTTGCAGCGCTATTGTGCCTTATATGGCTATAGTGAAAACTTATAAAATCTCTTCCTCTGAAAGCTTTTGGTCGATTTTCAAATAATTTGTAGAAATGTACCTTGGGTGAACCTCTATCAAATTCCTTCAAGCCAAGTTGATTGGTAGAAAAACAAGCCCGCCAGGGGGCGGGGCTTTTTTGCCTTATATGGCTATAGTGTAAACTCAAAAAATCTTCTCCTCATAAAGTGTCAAGCCGTTTTTCAAATAATGTTGTAGAAATGTTCCTAGGATGACCCTCTATCAGATATCTTCAAGCCAAGCTGATTGGTAGATCAATAGGTTGAAAAAAATGACCGCCAGGGGACGGGTCTATTTGGCCTTATATGGCTTTAGCGAGAACTTGAAAAATCTTCTCCTCCGAATGTGTTTGGCCAATTTTCATTTCTTTTTGTAGAAATGTTCATTGGGAGACCCTCTATCAGATTCCTTCAATTCATGTTGATTGGTCGAAAAAACATGGCCGACAGAGGGCGGGATGTTTTGGCCTTATATGGCTATAGTGAAAACTTAAAAAATATTCGCTTCCGAAAGTGTCAGGCCGATTTTCAAATTAGTGTGTAGAAATGTTTCTTCAGAGACCCTCTATCAGATTTCTTCAAGCATTTATTCTTTTACCCGAAGTTGTAATATTTATAGTTTATAAATCACATATCTATGCAAAGGCAAATGTTTGAACAGTCTTATGTACCCAAACAAATGAAGTGCCTTCAGTGCTTTGATTTTATTTTGGTTTACTTTCTTAAGATTATAATACACATTAGTAATGATTATTTCATAGCAAGCTTCAAACACATACACATCACGCATTCGTATCCTGCATTCAAGCCGACAGATAACTGGTACGGTTATGTAGGACATATCCAAACCTCCGCCTACCGTTGTAGATCCAATACAGTGAGCGTTGTAGGTAAAATAAAAAGGATATTGATTCCACAATAAATCATATTACCTAGGTGTTTATCCGTCGCGAAATTTTGCACAAACTGTACAAGTTTGTACTCTGCCAAAAACCCGACGCCTTTTATGTATTCAAAAACGTCGTCCGTAGTTGTTAGGAACGTAACACGCATCGTGTGCCAGCTCGATTTGATTGGTTCAAGGTAATTTCTAGAGTCACAATACTTCCCTAGCTCGGTTAATGTATACTGTAAGGATAGTTCTTGCAGCGTTAACGAGTGCTGAATGCAGTCACTTCTTGAGTCTTTAAAATTCAGGGCCTAAAACAAAATAACTAATAATTGAGTGGCGCTCTGCGAAAACCGACCTTAAGGCACTTGCAGCAAATGTAGATACATGTAAGCTAGAGCAGCTGCGCAGTATGATCTGGCTCTGCACTGTACTCCAGGCAGTTATTTTTCCACACATTTAGCAAGAACGTTAAGGCTGGTTTTCGCAGTGCACTGCTTAATAAAGTAAACGAGCGACCGGAAGGAATGCTTTTATATATTTCGTCAGAATATACACGTAGTATTATCACATGCAGGCGGACACTGAAGGCTCTGGTGAGACTGTTTGTATACATAGGCTCATCTGAATCATAAATACAAGAACTAATTAAGGTGCCCGTAGACATCGAGGCTCGACTTAATATGTTTACTATAGATTCTAGATTTAAACATGGGGCGGAACTCTGTAACACGATATCAAATATAATGATGCCTAAATTGTTCCTGGATTATGGTTCAGGTTTACTCGAAAAACCCTTGGACAATGTTTATATCCCTTTTCCTTTCAATATTTGTGATTGGTTGATTTATTAATATAGGTTTAAAGCCGATGTTGTTCATATCATGATAGTCAGTTCACCTACACATGTATGTCCACATTCATCACGGGTAATTGGCTACCTTCCAATATAGCCAGAAGAGATCAAACAAAACACAAATACATTGTTTTCAAAATAATCAAGATAAAAATAGAAACATATATGGGAATGTTCAACGAAGAGTGTTAGATCCCAATCAACGACTCGCTTATTCAGTTTAAATTAATCTAAACTTTTGAGGGTAATATTAGTCCGTTAATAGTCATTATACAAAATGGATGCAAACATATGCTGTTTTTCCACATATGCATAATACTGGTCATCCATAAAAACATCCCTTTTGGTGTTCGATTGTCAGAACTATTGTCATCAAGAATCATTTTTCATGAATTAAACTCATAAATGTTGATGCCCTATACCATTGACGTTTAACAAATACGACTCTTACTTGTATGTGAAGTTCTACATATTGACCACGCCTTCCTTCTATGTGCCAAAATTGCGTTGCGTGGCCAAGAATTGATGTCGGATATCCTCTTGATGCAATTATACCGTTTTCCGATTCGCATTTAATCGAAGGGTAAAAAAAGCCACACCCAGGAATGTCTTTGTAATACAATATAGAGAAAATAAAAATTTAAGTAATATAAACATTTTTTTAAACTACAAATGAGTACTGGTTAGGTCTCTAGGAAGCGGAAAACGAGCATGATAAATACAAGCTTGTTTCGCAATCAAATAATGTAAAATATATAAAGTGGATTCGCGATGACTCGAAGTCGTAAAGGACCTATGAATTACATCCAGTTATTGACGTCTTCGAGTGATCGCTTGATTTATGCTAAATTCATTTATATATTGTCAGCTTCTTATGCATTTATATTTAAGTGTTTATTATGAAAATCAAATCAGTGATAAAATATCAAGAAAACAGCGCAGCGACAGTTCTAATTTCTCGTATGAGCAATCAGAACTGTTGCTACGCTGTTTTCCAAATAAAAATCCGCTCCAGAAAATGGTTAAAGTTAAAAGATTTATTCGAATTTTAAATAGCTCGAATTATCGCGAGTCCGATGTTTTAAACGAAGCTAAACTTCATTTGTAAAACTATTACAAATGATCAGCACCTGGTTTTATGGGATTTAATACCGTTTCGGTATCACTTGCAGATGGTTGGATGTAATAATGATAAGGCTTTACTGTATATGTATATATCTTGTTATCAAAGATATACAGGTATAATTACAATCTATACGATACATATTTGAAATAAAATCACAAATATGAAGTAATAGACCATGTCTAGGCAAAACTAATCATGACACATCTCTATAAATAAAAGAATAATCATCAAATAGAGTTAAAAACATTGTGGCAAAAGAATACATTGCTCTAGATTGTATGATATAATAAAAACCTATACATATATGTTGTGACAGGAAAAAAGGGCCTTTGAAATAATTTTTTGCCTGCTGGAACTTATTTTTGAAACTGTTGCCACCTGTACAGAACCAGCTCAGCCGGCGCATCCGTACCGTCTGACCAGGCTCTTTACTGTTTGCTGCTCAAGCTAGCATGTTTACCATGATATTCCTAAAGTTGACTATGCACTCGTCCAAATGAAAGGTTTGACAAGTTCATTACTTCAGCTTTGAAAGGGTTATGTGCAAAGAAAACTGAGGGTCCTTTTTATAATGAGGACAGCCATTGCTGTGATCAAACTCTTGGACCAGATGTTTATAGAACACACATATCAGTCCAAGTCTCTACGCAGTTGGCGTAAGGAATTCCACAGTTCTGCATCTAGTTAGGAAGAAAATCAGAAAGGATAAGAGAATATCGCAAATGTCGACCTGGATTTTTAGGGGATTTGAACTCGAGACTTTTGAATCGCGAGACCGGTTCAATACTTTTGATCAATTTTCTTCATGTAAAGGATAGATACATTGGTGTCCATTCTGATATGGCCGGTTGGATAGCCACTGACTAGTTAAATAATGGTACCGACTGCATGCTTGCCTGGTGCCTAGCAGAAAGGATACGGCTTGAAAAGTTAAAATGTGTTCAGAACAAAAATGTCTCATAAGTCAGAAATGACTGACCCTTTCAAAGGGGTGACACTATAATAAACATACCCTTTACTTTTTACTTTACCATACGTTTTGTTGTGAGTAAAATAATACGTGATAAAACTTAAGTATTATTGTTAATCATGTAATACAAAACAATACCTGAATATGTGACATTTATTCTAAAACTGAATGCAGCAGCTTTTGAATATCTCGCACACGACTTTAAGGTCAGGGTCAAATCTGACGTTGATGCTATAAACATGGAATTCCTGTAGATATTGGCGAAGTGTCCATAAATGTTAAACTCTCCAAATGACAGCATGTCTCGACAGTTTCCTATCCTAACATCATAATGGCCATCCTGAAGAATGTATATATCCAAACGATGTGCCTGATGTACATAATAAGCTTTTATACCTATTTTGTTCCAACCTTTTTTTCCTATCTTGAAATTCGTTATACGCAAAAATACGTATAGGAAAACCGTATGGCATTTGCGATCATAACAGATCAATATTAACCTGCGATTCCGCGCAGTTTCATCT
Source organism: Serripes groenlandicus (assembly GCA_031761405.1). Lineage (NCBI taxonomy): Eukaryota > Metazoa > Mollusca > Bivalvia > Cardiida > Cardiidae > Serripes > Serripes groenlandicus. The sequence continues at coordinate 958,975 of JASEVX010000009.1, read as the reverse complement.
GGTTCTTCACAGTTCGTCAATTAGGCATAGACCGTTTCAATAAACGTCTGGCATACGCTTTCAATTCAATTTGAACTAGCTAGTATGTATGAGCAGGCAGATCTATATTTGTTATCAATATACTTATGTTGTTTGTAAAGTGCTCAAAACGACGAATGCAGTTTTCCAATTATCACCTAAAACTTTTTCATCTGACATTTACAAACCAGACGACTATAAACAAGTCAAATTACATAAACGGTTAACCTTTTTGAAGCAAATGCAGCATACGACGTATTTAAACATTGTGGCAAACGAAGAAATTGCTCATATTGAGCATTTTTGTTTTTGCCACAACGTTTTCAATCCTATTCAATAATTATACTTTCATTTATAGAGATGTCCTATATTTCTGCAAATATGTTTTCAAAGTCGTCTGCTGCAGATTTGTTGTTGGAAACTATTAAATGAGGTACCTGTTGCAGATCAGAGAATATGTCTGAAACGGGCAATGTCAGATGTAGGAATTGTAGTCGTGGGTATTTTCCTCGTGGAAACTGGAAGGTCCAGACACATTTTACAAGCTGTCCATAATACTGGGGATACAGAGGCGACTCTATCACGGTCGGGCTGGTAATCGACGCGTTACAGTCATCGTGTGCACGCACATCTGTAATATTGTTATCATATCTTCGCTTTATAATGAAAATTAGTTGACCTCGGACTCATGCATAAATCACACGTACGGACCATTCCAATATAGGTACACAAGGCACCTTCGTGAATGTTCGTATAACTATTCTCGCTATGTGAATGCATGTACCAACCTGCAAACACTAACGAATGTGCCGTGTCTACCTTTTTTCAGGTACAGTGGATCGAACGATGCATGCACCTGTTCGTGGTCAAATAATTTGCACAAAAGTGAACAGGCTTAACACGGGCCTGACTTCTTTCTAAACCATGTTTTTTCAACATCTATCAAAGTTCTAAATTACGTAAGAGCAGCCTCTTGCGAACATTGAAAATCAGAGTTTGCAACCAGCGAAGAACCAGATCGGCCTGCTCAATCGCTCAGCGTGATACAAATCTTCTTTGTTTGTTATCTGTGTCGTAAAAGCAACCTTACAGTCTTTCGTGAACGATTATGGTCATTATGCGACTACAAAACTGTGTATGCTGTGAGGTCGTAATTACCTAAACAATTTCGATATCTGAAATAATCATGAATACTTACATTACGACTCATCGGTGTCTAGAACGTTTGCCTTTTTGCGAGCAATACCTGTGTTCGATCCCGTGTCGGATCAAATAAAACATTTTCAAAAAAGTAGAAGATGCTTCCCTCCTATTCGTTTAGGATTGTTGGATTACTTTACGTCTGTAATTATGTCTGAATTAGGGTTAAATGCGGCGTAAAACACCATTCAAACAAGTTGTGTTCTATTAAAAACAGCCATACGGTATTTACCTTCAGTAAATGAAGATCTACCTTAGCATACGCTCAAATTTATCTGACTGATCTGTTCGTCAATTAAACACTTAAGGTTTATAGAGACTTCTGACACACTTTTCCATTTGGATCAGATTGCTTGGATGGATGCAGAGGCAGACTTTTATCGACGTTTGCAATGAAATACGTTATGGTTGGGTTTTCCTGGAACATGACTCGTTTAATTTGATAACTCACCACTAATGCACAGTCTCGTATACGCATCATTAGTTCCAATGTCAGACAGCTTATACTGTTCATAATATGCAGTATTATACTGTGATCGATAATATCCACTACACGTCGGTTTTCTATAGACGAAGCTAGAACACTGGATCTTGTTGCACTCCTCTAGACATTCTATAAAACTTTCACGATCGACAACGTACCCCCCCTGTCATAATGTACTGCATGCGTCCTATGACCTTATATCCTACGTCGATTGCGTCGGGTTTGAAACAGGTTGCATCATGGATGACTACAACAGATAGGAACAACGTGATTACATCAATGTTTGGTATTATTGACTCCCCGAGTTGGCAACATTTAGAGTTATATTGTCATACAATTAGTTGAGCTACATTTCCCATTCCATGGCAGAAGATGCATTCATGTTTCTTGATATATAGGCTGACAGTGAAGGTTATAATGAGACAGGGCGGATGCTCAGGCTCGCTTTAAGCTTCACTGTACGCAGATGAAATAATACCCATAAAAGCAATATGAGGTTCGGCTCGTTCATTTGCAGTTAATTTCAGTCCGAATTACGTTTTTTGTTACTGTCAACAAAATAATCCAAATATGTCAGTTTGAGCCGCGAAAGCTCAGTCAGTAACGACGAGGGCTATCGATCCAGGGACGTGAGTTCGAATTCTGACTCGGTCTATCATTCAGTCCGATGCCGATGACTGACGAAAGTTATTATGACTAGCGTCAAACGTCTTCCAAAATTGGCTAAACGTAGGCTTTATGTGGAAAAAGTTAGCCAATTGTATGGGATATTGTTGTGTCAGAAACTGGTGCCAGAGAGTCATGAAACACATGATAATTTGAACTGGTCGCCCATATATAACTAAAATACTTTTAAGCGGCGTTTAAGTTTAAATCAATCTTACACATTTGACGTGTCATTAATTACAAAGTATAATTGCTTTAATGTCTAGTGGGATCCGATTAGCGTACAGAGTAATGCAGTGCAAAGGTTAGAATGCACCAAATTACCCTAATACCAAATCTTGGTAGATCAAGCCTTATTTATGAGTGTTTAATCCGGTTTCAACAGTATTTCAGTCACAATATGGCGTTTCCTGTGTGACTCCTCAGTACTGCGGATTATCTTGTTATGTTATTTCCGCAATTCCATCGCCAAGGACGGAATTCACTACTACCATTTTAAAAGCTTTTGTTATGATGCCAGCGGTATTCGAACGCCGTTCCTCTGTCCTCGAGTCGGACAGCCAAACCACAAAACGATCCAGTTGCCTTTTGATATGGTAGGTCCGGCTTTGACTATAAAGTGTTAACTATAAAGGCATTAACAAATTGGTTCATATTAAATTATATATGATATTCTACGAAGAAGGACAATCTTACTTCTTTTCGGACAGCCAATCAATTCCACCTTCATGCATATAGGGCCTTCCACAGGTGACGTCACAATGACCCGTATATGACGTGTAACAAACGCTCGGTAAACCAAGAACCGATGTACCATATCTGCTTCAAATCTCTCGTCTATATGGAATCTCTGTGCGAAAATAAATGTACCGAACTATGGAGATTTTGAAAAGACCTTAACGTATTGATTACACGTGTCAAATAAAACTCCCTGCGCATTCATGCTAAGGATCTTAATTAAAACTGCTTAACAGAAATTTCTTGAAACGTTCTACGACTAATCGGCGAACAGTAGAACGCCTGATTGAGACTGCGCGGATGCACTGGTCGCAAATGCCTTACGGTTAGTTTTCGCGAAGCTCCGATCAAACTAATTAAAATGACCATTACAATTGCGGTATCTGTCATATCCGATTCTACAGATTCTTGCAGAAGGATTGGACGACTAGGTAGTGATGAGACTACATGTGCCTCACTTTATTAGAGTCTGATCAAGATCTTCTCTCATCATTACATGTGCGTCAGTTTGGAGTCATTGATTGACAGCTAGTATGGCTTTTTAATTAGCTAATCTCCCCCCCCCCCCCATTTGAAGAAGAGTCATAGGTTATTGGTAGTAACGGCAACAGACGCTCTACCACTACACCACCGAAACAACCTTAAACACAAACACTAGTTAATATATTTTCAGAACGTAAACATAATTCCAATGAGAAAAGGTCATGGCGTGTAAACACAGCTGGAGAGTCACTTGATCAATACCTTTTTGAAATTCTTTTGCATCGGGTTGAATTTTCACCATGCTACAATTTCAGTATTCTTTCAAAATAGATTATTATTATAAGTCGCCGTGCAGAAGCCCGCGACTTATATTTTTAATAGCTTTTCGGAAATGACATGGGAGGAGGAGTTATTATTAGACAAAAACAAGTTTAAATGTCTTGAACGTATTACAATTGCGTGTGTTTAAAAACACTTAAGTTATGACACATCTAAAATGAAATAAATATTCCGATATTTTAAGTATTTGCAGTTTCTTTATTTTGACTCGCATTTATGTTTTTTTTGTTTTATTAACGAAGATATTTAAGTCCCTATTAGACTTGCAGGACTGTTATGTGTCAATATCGAGATCAAAATCACGTCGAATTCTGCTTTTAATAGCAATTTTAACTTACTAAATGTTATTTTCATGTCCAAAGAGAACATTTAATAATGTCTATCCATGTATATCTAAAATATGAACTGTTTCTAAGCGAAAACTGTTGATCACGTGTCACGAGTGCAAATTTCAAATTTCAAATTGCGAGGTGAGATTTCAGGCACTAGCATATTTTTGGGCCGAATTATAAGCATTTCTAATCGTCGATCGTTGACAGGGTTATTTCTTTTGACAAATCGCGGTAATTGAATTGCATTTTTGAGATTTACCGAGTGGCTGGGAGTATACTTTCAGTTTTGCAATATTAGTGGAAGTTTAGAATCGAAACATGTCTCGTGCGCATGCCTATTCAACGGACCCAATATTGATGACGTTTACCGCATACATTTGAGCTTTCTGAAGTCTAAAATTAGATTTAATTTACATATCGCAAATACGTTTAGCTGGAATGTTCACGTGTATATTTTGGGTTTCCCCAAGTTGTATGCACTACGGAGATAGAAGAAATGGCCGTATTGGCACTTAAAGCACACCCTCTACATGATAAAAAGGACTGTGACCTATCCAAAAAATCATTTCTGTGTTAATATGTTTACACTTGAGACCACAAAAAACTTTGCTACCATAGAACTTTTAAAATTGAAGAGCATATGCAAAATGACAAAGTCACCGATTTAGGTCAGTCACTGTAACAGGGCAGTGTACGATTTATATGTCAACATTTATATTAGTTTTCAAAACATCCGATCCTAGCATGAAAATAATTTAAAATGATTCCAAGCAGAAATCGAGAATGTTACTCTAGATTCCTGTTCGAAATTAAGTTTTAAATTATACAACAATTGTGAAATAATGGACATTATTTCTTATGACATGGCTAATTTCCATGTACACAGTATTCTGAATGACAGGTTATATCTTAAACCAGGACATGCACTGTATTAACTGTCAACGATATACATGTCCACGTGTCAACGATACACATGTCCACTGTTATGTAAGAGCTAACCAGGGAGTATATATACCTGGTAGCCACGCTCATGATCAGATCGGCCTTGCCGTCGTCTCTCTATGCTATCACACTGTATATTAAATAATTTATGAAACTGATACTGCCTTAACTACTATTATACTACACAATTTCAATGAAATTTAACTGTTTAGCTGATATTATATTTCGATGGTGGTCTAATTTATAAATATTGGACTACATTTTAACATTTGTCGAAGTATTTAGGATGCCAAGCTAATATTTGCATGCAAATCCTAAATTGTCTGTTTTGTGGTTTTATTGATAAATGATAAAATTCAAATATTCTTACATCTTGAAAAGTGTATGTTGAATTCACATGTATCTTATAATTATTCCTTAATGAAAGTACTGTATACATACTAAGACAAATGATTGGCAATATTACTCATTTCTATTACTGTTTATGATCAATAATTAGTTGGCTGTGTGTATGGTCAACCTGCCTTATAATGGAGATTGAATAAACAATGAAAGGCTTCAATTAGATTTCAATGAGGGCATTCACTTCGTTGACAAAAAATGCAAGTTATGATAGATTTTTCACTTGACCCCACCCCTGATTTCCAATATGCCCCTCAGTTGATAACTGTTTTTTTCAACTACTATAATGTTGTATAATGCGTTGCATCAACTTTCTCTGTTATTCTTCGTATATGAGCAATGAGGAAGAACGGGTTAATGTATAATGTTGAACCAAATGTAAAGGTTACTGGATACGTAAGTTTTCTGAGCAAAATAAAACATAATTTTAAAGAGAAAATGTTGATACTCCGTTTCAGTATTGTTCAATATTCGAGAACAAACAACGTATATTTCAAATTAAAAATATTTTTTAATTATTAACGTAGTCTCTCATCGCTCTCCCTCTCTCTGTTTTCTCTCATCCCTCTCTCCTCAGCTCTCTCTCTTTCTCTCTCTCTCTCTCTCTCTCCCCACTATCTCTCTCTTCTCTCTCTCTCTCTCTTTCTCTCTCCTCTCTCCCTTTTAGTCTCTCTCTCTTTGTCTCTTTTTTTCTGTTATATGTCACTGTCTGACTTTAATATGTGTTTATATTGTATCTCCTGTCTGTCTTAACGTCTGAGAAAGAGAGACAGTCATGACATAAATACATACATATAGATTAAATAAAAGTCAGAGCATAGAAATGGAGAGTTAAATAGACATACAGAGGGAGAGAGACAAACAGAGACAGACAGACAGAATTTCATAACAGTTCTTTTTCAAACACTATTTGGAGAAATTTACCCACGTTTATATGTATCTGCAGCAGATTACAGGCATTTCTCTTTTGGATACACTTATACCAACTTAATGAATTATACTTGCATGTATAGTGATATTCGAACTTTTGGACTTATTGTCGTTAAAGTCGTTGTGTCCTGGTACACTTGAGAGAGAGAGAGAGAGATGAGAGAGAGAGTGAGGAGAGAGTGAGAGAGAGAGAGAGAGATGAGAGAGGAGAGAGAGAGAGGAGAGAGAGAGAGAGAGAGAGAGAGAGAGAGAGAGAGAGAGAGTGAGAGAGAGAGAGAGAGAGAAGAAAGAGAATGGAGATACAGACTAGACAGACAAAGACATACAGACAGACATAGAGCGTGTGAGAGATGAAGGAACAAATAATTTATTTCAGCACTTAGTTCTACTCGAACACATTTTGAATGTAAAACCTATTGCACCATAATTAACCTGCAAAACTGACTGAAAACAGTAAAACACCAAGGACCAGGTCAGGAGAGAGACATAGAGAGACAGACAAAGAGGGACAGACAACCAACCAGACAGCCAGACAGGGACAACAGACACACATGACAGACTACAAATCTGGTTACAAGTGTAACCGTTTAAGGTCGTTTCGGTGGGTAGTGTTAGAGCGTCAGTTTCGATTGTAGGAAGTCGAGTGGTTCGACCACCCGGTCAGATCAAAACATTTTAAAAATGGTATTATGGATTTCCCTCTTTAGCGCTAATTATTGTGAGTTTTAGTGTATTAGCGTAACTTACACAGGAAACGACGTGATTTAAACTGAACAAAGTTTTAAACGAAGTATACGTACAAAAAAAAGTAGATTGAGAATGTTTAATATCTTACCTTACTGCTTTAAAATAGTACCTTCCACAGAATACTCAACGTCTACTGTTTAATTAATAAAAAAACAACTTTGCCCTCATTATATACTTTACATTGAGCCATAATAGCTGTCCATCAATGACTCCAAACTGGATTCATCTGTAGTAATGAAGAACGGTCCCTGATCAGACTTCGCGGAGACACTAGCTGTTCTGCATCTTCGCTGGTCGAGAAATCTCGAAATATCGTGTCCCGTGTGACGTGTCCGGTATGAATAATCATGAATCTAGCTGTAATCAGGTAATCATCCCGTTATACTTTGTGCCTCATTACGACCTTTGATAAGGCAAATGCGAGAAATAATATCCTCGACCAGAAGTACAATAGCTCTGTCTTATTTTGTTTAAATGTGTTAACAGTATTTCAGTCATAACACTGCGCGTCCAAGATACATTACCACTTGTTGCGGTACGTCTAGTTCTGGCAATAAACACATCAGTCGTATTGATATCCGTGCAGCCCTGGCGTCAAGGGAAGATAGAAAGCCACTACAACCAGTTCTATGTTTTTGATATGACAGACCGGTCGATAAGAATCAGTTCTCATGCCTCGATGCGGATAGCCTTTATTCGATTCATCGAAGGCAATTGATGGACAAGCTGTCAAAAAGGTCATCTAACTTATATTTCTATATGTCGACAGTCGATCCTCAAATCGTAGTGATATGAGCCTACCCATACGAAAAGATAAAGTTGGATATTTTCTGGGAGATGTGTAAGGTCAGATCAACATGTTCATCTGGTCAAAATCCTACACAAATTGACACAATCTTGTAACACGCTATGTAAGAAACATGTGAACATTGTAGATCAGACATTGCTGATGCCACATACATAAGTAATCTAACAAACGTTCAATGTTCACATAAGCCAACTTGTTTAGTTCAAATGGGACGGCTTCGTAATCAAGATGACAAGCGAAAGGCACTGATACCCACCTTATGTTTATTCATTGCCATCTAGATACGACTGTTCATTTGGTACTTATTGATACCATATTTAACAAGATACTTCGTTAGACATTAGCATATTTCCCACGTTCCGTCGTAGCCTTGGAGTTCGAACATGAACTACTTGTTGGCACAATTGTATCAATCTAGAAAATAGAAAAGCCGCGTCTGGAGAAATGAGAACGGTTGTTCTAATATCGTTGTTAGCATCAAACATACATGCACGAGCCGATCAGACGATTTGGGGTCTTCTTGACCTTCGGTTTGCTGATTGCTTCACTTTTAGTTCCTTTGTCAGAAGATGCATTCAGGTCTAGATTTTCTTATAGGGCGGACTAGTGAAGACTTGTTAGACTGTACATATACCAAACAGGAACATAAGTCGTCTCTGTAATCATATTTTCTTTGCATTATGTTTTTATCTTGCTGTTTATTCCGGTTTTCACTCGTTTTCATCTATATCAAGGTTACAGAACATGATCCACGAGAGACGGAACCATATACTTGAATACATAATTGCGTTAAATGTCACTGCCAATAGATAATAAAAAAAATAAAATAAAAACAAAAAAATATAACGACTTAGCTTCATGAAGGTGGTGGTAGCCATTAATGCACTAGATTGTTGGCTTTCAATGTCAAAGTTCACACGGGAGCATTTATTCATAAGTCCTCTTTTGCAGAGAGTCGTTCTACACTCACTACGAGATAGTGATAGTCCAACGATGTTGGAGAGTGACGTTTCGCTGTGCTTGACAAGATTCATGAGTTGAATTAGTTTATTTGAATAAAAGCCACTTATGGCCAAATTTTAACCGCATACATTTAGAATAGGTTAACCTATTTCCTAGTACAGGTGACTCGTTAATATAGACAGGGCTAAAATGATACAATTGATTTTTCGTATACTCTACAGCGGACCATACAACTTATGTTTATACAAAAAACAAAAAAAATCGAACTATAGAAATTTTGAATCCACAACAAAAACGTTGTCGTTATAGCGTTTTGCTTGCCAGACCATGTCCATAGGGCGCAGCACATTCATTTGCGATATGCCTATCCTTTTAATGTCATAGCAAGGGTTCAAGTTACTCAAAAAGTACCAAGTTTTATTAATTATATAAAATATAGGAATTCGGGTATTACGTCTTTCCAAATTTTGTGAATATCCAAATACAAGAAGGTTTGAGTGGCGTATTACAATTTAAGATTGCATGCTGGCACCTTTGATTATATACTATTTACCATCAAATCGATTAAAGATAATAAATTTAGAAACACAAATTCCACGCCAATACTTCAGCAATCTGAGTAAAGCATTACCAAGGACAGGACTGATTAGATATATAGACAGACAAAAGGTCGGACGATTGAGACGACGGAGAAGTGGATCCCTATGCGCGCCTACCTCTTTTATTTCACCTCAAATAATTTGGTCCAACGTTGTGTATGAACACAATGCCTGATTCCACCATAGTAAGACGTCCTGTAGTCAAACAAGTGTTTAGTTTATCACCACTCCTCCTAACTGAAAGTTTCGATTTTCACAGAAATCAGACCGAGACGTCTGCTGCAACACCACCTAGTAATAACAGGATGTGGTAGATAGAATGTGTTAAGGACTAATGTGCTTTGATATGTAAAACACGAAAGGACCCACTTCGATAAGGGCTATACTATCTAATACACTTTTAAGGCTGTTCTTTCAAAATTGACTTGTCCGTTGCATTTGAAAGAGTCATAGCCAGTTCTATGAATATAACTATATACATTGTTGTAGTTAACTGGAAATATCGAGTGGGTAGCCGAATTTATGATAGTTGTACATAATTTACAAATGCTCCAGAAGTTCAATAGGGTTAATATATTTAATTACTTTGTATAACTGTTGAATGCGTTATCTTTCAACAAACAACCTTTCTCGTTTTGAGAAAAGTTTAGATAATGATTCAGAATTTACATTTTCTCAAACGTTTTGAATTACTATAGTCTTGACTAATCGTATATGCCTATGAAATGTACAAGTTTCGATTTCGGTACAGTGTAACATCAGATCATCTTGACCTGTTCAGATTGTTACCAGAATATACACAAATTGACAGATTGTTTCTCACAAGTACGTGTAAGGAGTATGAGAGCAGTGTATATCTTGATCAGACTGTGCCGATACCACAGCGTAATCTGGCTATAGGAACTGTTCACAATAGCCAACGTGCACCTTTACTCAAAGCACAAGCTATTATGGTTGTTTTAAGTACAGAACGTTTCATTTTCTCATGCACACAGTCATATGGTTGTTTAAAGTACAACCCGTTTCATTTTCTCTGTTCGGTAACAGGTTTATGAGTCTCAGTAGTCATTACGTGGCTTTGTATTATGAAGAGCATATGTGGGGAAATTGATATTCGCCAAGATCGAAGGTCGAGATAATGTCACTTGTCCTTACGGGACGAGTAGTAAATGGACAGCTGATCTGAACTGAAACACTAATGTATGTTCAGAAATGAAAGCTTTAACTTTTCCGAAAAAAAAGAAAAACGGGCTGTAGCTTAAGTAGATTAAAGAAGGATCCAGTGCATCTTGTTGGTAAATACACTAATCACTTTAGCTTTTAATATATAGTACTATCTTACGCTCTTCTTTATCGTATACATTCCAAAGCGTTACATAACTGTAGCATGATGGTCGATTGACTATTGTTGACACTCGCGGTTGTTACGTTTGAAATTAATGAAGATTAACCTTTTCCACTTAAAACCAATCTACAGCAGACACTTTATAATACCTAAGCTAAGATATAGAAATCTACCTATAATGAATTATATAGTCGATTTTGCAAAAATTGGAACTGAAATTGCTTATATGAGCAATATCTTCCTATGTCACAGTGTTGTCAAATGTCGACTGCTGTAGATGCGACATCATGCGTCTACTAATTCGAGGAAGGTTAAATGACGGTTTTTGGCATCATATAATGTTTTAATGGGCACTACATGTAATGAAATTGGAACAGTGGTTGGCTGTAGGTTTGGGTCTCGGGTTCGATCACCCACTCATTTTGACTCAGAATGATATATAAGATTATTTTAGCTTAATACAAGTATTTCTTTACATATTATGTAAACATATATAATGAATTGACATATATGTTAATTGAAATGTTTTTACAATATTCACACATACTACAAATCTTTGAAAAGGCAAAGATATAAACAATCTCTACAATGTAGTAATTTAACGATATTGGCATACATGCGAAAGTAGATATTAGTAACATTCTCAATTCGGATACAGTATGATTAAGTAAGAATCGACAGCATATGCGCCAAAAATGCGTATGATATCTGAGAAAGGGTATTTTCAAGGACAAAATAAGTGAACCACGTTTACCTGAAATGATTTTCTCCCTACT
>JASEVX010000009.1:940826-947003 GCA_031761405.1 Serripes groenlandicus | reverse complement strand
AGGTATGAAAGAACTTCATCGCTCTAGCACTTTCATTTGGAGAGACGGAATTTCTCCATACTTCATGTACTGGTTTATTGTAATGTGAGCTTGGACTGGATCCCGTTTCACTGATCTAAGGCAAAGATTTACAGTGACGACTATATTACATCTGTATCTGAAAAAAACACTGTGAGGGGATATTATCGTATGGCGATGCTCTTGCTTTATTATCAAATCAACTGCTGATTATAAATAGAAGTATTTGTTATTTTCCTTCACTTGTGAAAGAACATCAAAGGTTCCTCTAAACATACAAACTGTCCTTGCATTGCATTTCTTGCAGTTTTAAAAATCATGTAAACACCTGTTTTTATAAAACAGTAGCCTATTATTTATTTTCTTGTGCAGAAATCAAAATGACATAACCAAAATTATGTAAGAAGATGTCGGGAATGATTATTTGGTCATTTGGTAGACTTGCTCTTAGAATTAAAGATATATGGATGAATGTTTTCGAAAAAGTATACATTTAGAAATACTGAAAATTGGGCCGGGATGACGTTGGTGACGTTACTACATAGTAACACTCATCCTCAATTATGAACACAGATCTGAAAATTTCTGATTGATTAAGTAATATCACGATCTACATACTAGCGGACATTTTTTGAACACCCCTCGTATTTACATTATTTCAGCTGAGTGCAGACAAATTGGCAGATGTATACTAGAAGTGGTTTATTAAGGACTTTCCAGTCGTATCCATTGAGGATCCCTTTGATCAGGATGACTGGGAGGGCTTACACTAAGTTTACTGATGCCACCGACATTCAGATTGTAGGGTAAGTGTCATTGTTGCAGAACCCAGTTTACCCGTCCCCACATACAGACACTTCTGATTTCTATGCAGGAGACTCCCTTTTGCTACAATGTTTGAACTCTATTGAAAAATATATTTTTGGTAATAAATTTTAGATCACCTCTGCCTGAAGGCTCAAGGTGATCTATTCTGATCACTCTCTGTCCGTCCGTTGTTAGCTATTAGCTTAAACATCATCTCCTCCTAAACCATAGAACCAATTTCAACCAAAATTCACAAGAGTGTTTCATTGGTGGTCCTCTCTATCAAAATTGTTCAAGATTTAAATTATATCGAGAACTTTGGTTGCTGCAGCGTCAGAAAGGGGGCAACAATGTCCAAACTGTTAAAATTCTTCTCCTCTGAGATCTTGCTGTGTCAGATTCCAATATATATTTGATTGTAATGATCCTTAGGTGACCCTCTACAAAAATTGTTCAAGCCATATTGATTCGTTGAAAAAAAGGGCAGCAAGGCGGCATCAGGAAAGGGGCAAAATGACAAAAACTTTATAAATCCATTCTTAATAAAATTCTTGTTAAATTTCAAGATAATTTAGCAGAAATGTTCCTTTACTGACCCTTAATATAATTTATTTCGTGTTAAAATGGATATGCTATGTGGCATCAGAAAAGGATGTAAATGAAATTTTAGCTTCAAATGGCATCTGCCTCCTAAACCATTGGACCGATATCTACCAAACTTCACAGGAATGTTCCTTTGGTGGTCCTATTTCAAATTGCTGCAAAGATTTAATGTCAGTGGGTCTTTCGGTGCCATTAAAATGCGGGGTTCAACGGCTAAATTTCGCGCAGCATTAGTCGGGTAAGTCCAGTCATAGCCACCCCGTCAGTTCAGAACGCTCTTGCGTCCTTGGTGAATCTACAACCAATCTACGCGACAGCACTGAAAACAGCGTGGCATAAGGAGCCATTTGCTCATCATGATGTCCAAAGATCGTTTTGTTTGTATTGTTGGTGTTTTACGCCGTTTTCAACGCAACGACTTAACTATCTCGTGCGCACAGACCATAGTATGATGTCAACTATGGCGAAGCCCCAGATGTACATAGGAGATACATTATGTAGTTATAGGACATCAGTACAGACCTTTACGGTGGCACACAGAGGTGACATGTGTATGTTCTTTATTTATCTCGTGCGCACGACTTAGTAACTCGTGCGCACGACATAGTAACTCGTGCCGCATACGACACCTTAATTATCTCGTGCGCACGACTTAGTAACTCTCGTGCGCACCGACTTAACTCTCTCGTGCGCACGACTTAGTAACTCGTGCGCACAGACTTAGTAACTCGTGCTCACAGACTTAGTAACTCGTGCTCACGACATAGTAACTCGTGGCGCACTGAATTCTTAACTATCTCGTGCGCACGACTTAGTAACTCGTTGCTCACGACATAGTAACTCGTGCGCACAGACTTAACTATCTCGGTGCGCACGAGACTTAGTAACTCGTGCGCACGACATTAGTAACTCGTGCGCACGACATAGTATCATCGTGCGCACGACTTAGTATGTCGTGCGCAACGAGATAAATAAAATCATACACATGTCACCTCTGAGCGACCGTTAGACCTGGGTCACGACTATAATTCCATTAACTTTACTGTATTAGGTAAATATGGCCTTTCAAAAGTACAGTACTTCATACTATTCTAGATATATATTACGTTAACCTTTTACCCTACATACAACAAATCCTTCAAAAGTCAACATTGAAAAGACGACTCTACATTACAGATTTTGAGAATCTCCATAACTGAAAAGTGTAGTTATTGAATAGAGTTGAACAAATCTGCTGCGAATGCAATCTCATTAAAATCAGACCAAAATCTTCGCTGTATGTACATACGAGCGGGTGAGTTTAAGTTCTGGTTTAAATGATATTGCTGTGAATGCGTCGAAATGCGTAAGCAGGTGAGAAATGATTAAATCAGGTGAGCTATATAGGGTTATCAGGTTTCTCTTGTTTGTATCAGGGACATAGACAAGAGGGATAAGTAACTTAATTATATACTAAAATATCACCCGTGCCAACATTTGTAGCAAGTAAAACTCAAAAACTGTTGAAGATATGAAAATAAAAAAAATATTTTCTGAAAGTTTAGACATTCTTCTATTGCAGTAGATAAAAACATTTTAATATACTACAGGTTTTGATAATATGTTATCCTTATGAAAAATGTCGGTCTATTAATATTTGGAAAAAAATAATATAATTCAGTAATCCCAATATCTGTGTCTTTTAAACCAGTCATTGTTCAAAATACAAAGAAATTCCAGTTGTTAATTGTATCTCTAACTTTAGTTGAAATGTAAAGCTTTCAGAATATGTATGATTTGTTTATGTGCCAAATGTGACTTCAAAGTTTGATTTGCTACAAAATGTGAACATTTGGACAATTTTATTTCTATGTGTGATATTTTAACCAGATAACAGGTGTACATGTGGAGTTGCCTATCCCTCTTATCTACGTCCCTGTTTGTATGGAGTGGTTCATATTACACTGAAACATTATAATCAGGAGAATAGAACAATACAAGGGACACAACTCTATCCTGCTTTGTTGTGCGGTTATCATTTTCTCACTTAATTTCAAAAGTATCAATTCAAATATTGATTCGTTTGGAGCTCATTTTTCTCACTAAATTTCAAAAGTATCATTTTAAAAATTGATTCGTTTGGAGCTCATATTCTCGCATAATTTCAAAAGTATCAATTAAAACATTGATTCGTTTGGAGTTCATGTTCTCACTAAATCTCAAAAGTATCAATTTACAAAATTGATTCGTTGGTTGCTTGTAACCTGCAGATTATAGTATGCTTAATTTTGGAGTTATTCCCTCTTGGTGCATTGTTCTGTCCATTTGTCTTCTATTATCCAGCTTTCGCAGGCCATGTGTGTTCTGTGGATCACTCTTGTTTGTTGTGCTTTGGTTATGTTATGCATTATGACCTATGATAATAATAAATATTATATTTATGTTATTTGAATAAATGTTTTATCTACACAGAAATATTTTGTCATTCACCGTTGTCTTCTTACTTAAAACCCGTTCTCACATACAACAAAACAGCAGCAGACGACATTGAACATATCTAGGCAAAACTATGAAAACTCTCTATCAATAAAAGCCTAATAAACAAACAGAAATAAAGCAATTTCTCCATTTGTCACAAAACTTTAAATGTCTTTTGTTGCAGTTGCATCAAAATACGTCTGTTTGTGGGAAAGGGCTAATCCACCAGACGTATTTTGATGCAACTGCAACAAAAGACATTTAAAGTTTTGTGACAAATGGAGAAATTGCTTTATTTCTGTTTGTTTATTAGGCTTTTATTGATAGAGAGTTTTCATAGTTTTGCCTAGATATGTTCAATGTCGTCTGCTGCTGTTTTGTTGTATGTGAGAACGGGTTTTAAGTAAGAAGACAACGGTGAATGACAAAATATTTCTGTGTAGATAAAACATTTATTCAAATAACATAAATATAATATTTATTATTATCATAGGTCATAATGCATAACATAACCAAAGCACAACAAACAAGAGTGATCCACAGAACACACATGGCCTGCGAAAGCTGGATAATAGAAGACAAATGGACAGAACAATGCACCAAGAGGGAATAACTCCAAAATTAAGCATACTATAATCTGCAGGTTACAAGCAACCAACGAATCAATTTTGTAAATTGATACTTTTGAGATTTAGTGAGAACATGAACTCCAAACGAATCAATGTTTTAATTGATACTTTTGAAATTATGCGAGAATATGAGCTCCAAACGAATCAATTTTTAAAATGATACTTTTGAAATTTAGTGAGAAAAATGAGCTCCAAACGAATCAATATTTGAATTGATACTTTTGAAATTAAGTGAGAAAATGATAACCGCACAACAAAGCAGGATAGAGTTGTGTCCCTTGTATTGTTCTATTCTCCTGATTATAATGTTTCAGTGTAATATGAACCACTCCATACAAACAGGGACGTAGATAAGAGGGATAGGCAACTCCACATGTACACCTGTTATCTGGTTAAAATATCACACATAGAAATAAAATTGTCCAAATGTTCACATTTTGTAGCAAATCAAACTTTGAAGTCACATTTGGCACATAAACAAATCATACATATTCTGAAAGCTTTACATTTCAACTAAAGTTAGAGATACAATTAACAACTGGAATTTCTTTGTATTTTGAACAATGACTGGTTTAAAAGACACAGATATTGGGATTACTGAATTATATTATTTTTTTCCAAATATTAATAGACCGACATTTTTCATAAGGATAACATATTATCAAAACCTGTAGTATATTAAAATGTTTTTATCTACTGCAATAGAAGAATGTCTAAACTTTCAGAAAATATTTTTTTTATTTTCATATCTTCAACAGTTTTTGAGTTTTACTTGCTACAAATGTTGGCACGGGTGATATTTTAGTATATAATTAAGTTACTTATCCCTCTTGTCTATGTCCCTGATACAAACAAGAGAAACCTGATAACCCTATATAGCTCACCTGATTTAATCATTTCTCACCTGCTTACGCATTTCGACGCATTCACAGCAATATCATTTAAACCAGAACTTAAACTCACCCGCTCGTATGTACATACAGCGAAGATTTTTGGTCTGATTTTAATGAGATTGCATTCGCAGCAGATTTGTTCAACTCTATTCAATAACTACACTTTCAGTTATGGAGATTCTCAAAATCTGTATGTAGATCTCTTTTCAATGTTGACTTTTGAAGATTTGTTGTATGTAGGAAAAGGTTAACGTAATATATATCTAGAAATAGTATGAAGTACTGTACTTTGAAAGGCTCATATTTACCTAATACAGTAAAGTTATGGAATTATAGTGTGACCCAGGTCTACGGTGGCTCAGAGGTGACATGTGTATGATTTTATTTATCTCGTGCGCACGACATACTAAGTCGTGCGCACGAGATACTATGTCGTGCGCACGAGTTACTATGTCGTGCGCACGAGTTACTAAGTCGTGCGCACGAGATAGTTAAGTCGTGCGCACGAGTTACTATGTCGTGAGCACGAGTTACTAAGTCGTGCGCACGAGATAGTTAAGTCGTGCGCACGAGTTACTATGTCGTGAGCACGAGTTACTAAGTCGTGAGCACGAGTTACTAAGTCGTGCGCACGAGTTACTAAGTCGTGCGCACGAGAGAGTTAAGTCGTGCGCACGAGTTACTAAGTCGTGCGCACGAGATAATTAAGTCGTGCGCACGAGTTACTATGTCGTGCGCACGAGTTACTAAGTCGTGCGCACGAGATAAAT